>SEYY01004488.1:15000-19952 GCA_009176605.1 Armadillidium nasatum
CTCATAAATTCTCTTCATTTTTGCCTCTTACATTTTGCATTGTGAAATGTCGAATTTTGTTAAAACTTACGAAGTGTTTTTACATAAATTTCAAAGGCCTAAGGATTGCCTGCATATTTTAAATATCCTTATGTATTATAAAAAGAGGTTTGGTAAATGAAAATTCACTTGAACATAAATATTAGTATATATATATATACATATATATACTTGCTAAATTAGTTACCCCTAATTATCGAGAAATTACTTATATTAAATTATAATTTTTTATTAAAACTTTATTTATCATAAAATGATATTTAATTAATTATAATATTGTTAATTTAGAAATCATTTTTTATAGCTCACTTGAAGGCATTATCCGAGCTACGATTTTTGCATAGAGAAGCTGAAAGGTAATGTTGTTCTTACCTTTTTAACTGGTAATGCTGAGGGCTTACCTGAGAGTAATGTTGTTGCTTACTCAGTAAGGTTGATCTTACTATTATAATAAAAGTAAAGGTGTTCCTTACTTAGCAGTGTTGATCTTGTTATATGTAATGTTGAAAGCTTACAAAGCAATGTTGTCCTTGCAATATTATTAAACAAAGTTGAACTTGCAAATAATAGGTAATGTTGAAAGCTTACTACGCAATGTTGTACTTGCAAATGTAAATGTAATGTTGAAAACTTACAAAGCGATGTTGTACTTGCAATGTTAAAGAGTTGAACCTAAGTTATTTATACAAAACTGATTCTTGTCGATCAGCTGTTCTTATAACGTAAAATCTAGTATCGAAAAGAACCTTAATTACTAAACGCCCTATCCGAAGCCGAAGCACGCTTACCATTATTACATTTTTTTTATAATTAATATTTTTGTTATATTTTTAATAAAACGAATTTATAGAAACAATCTTTAATTTTCTGCCACATTCTCATTTTTGCTTGCAATTGGTACTAACTAAAAATAACGTTAAAAATAAAAATTCCACACTGGCGGCAGCGTCGGGACAAGTGGACAAGTGGACAAGTGGACAAGTGGACTAGTTCATTAGATAGAAACTCTCACCTGGCGGTAAAACTGCAAGATTTAGGCGCAAAAGCATAGCTTTAGATCTAGATATAATTATAATTAATTGAGGTAGTGCGTGAGATTAGTACCATTGCAATAAATATTAAAATAAATTATTTGGACTCTTAAAGTCATAAATGTGGCAGAAAGTGAAATGAAATATTGTAATTCTAATATTAAAGCAAATTATTTAATATAATAACTGAAAGAAATTCTAACAACGATATTTTTATCATGAGCATTGAAAGAATAATTCTCTTAATATTAACATTGTTGCTCCTCATTAGTACCTTAATTTGTAAAAGATCATTCTTTAAAGAGTCTGTAAAGGAAAGATATGTACTCCTTATTTTACTTGATATATATATTTCAGGCTATGATAAAATGACACTCTTTTCTATATCTCAGAAAGTAAAATATTTCAACGAGGTTGTATATTTTAATATGCATTTTTCTTTGGCTAATTACTTCGTAAGTGAATGTATATTAGTAACTAAAGCCCCTAAATTGATACTAAAAACTGTCTATAGATATTCCCATATACTGATTAACGATTCTGATTCAATGAAAATACCTACCTTTGACCTTGTTGCGAGAATTGAGCATATAATTACTTTTAGTTTGGAAATTCTTAAATGGTTTAATAGTCATAAGAAAGTAAGGAAAGAATTAAAGAAAGAAACCTATCTTATTTTAGTTATTGTCCAAGCCAAAGAGCTAAGTTTAAAAATTATTTATAAATTAGTAGAACCTGATAGCGATTCCGATTTTGACTCTGAATAAGCGATATAATAATATAATAATAATAATAATAATAATAATAATAATAATAATAATAATAATAATAATAATAATAATAATAATAATAATAATAATAATAATAAAATCATTAAAGACATGTTCAGGATGTTTCACGAGTTCAAAAGAGACTTATTGAATATAACTTGGAAATTTGGTTAGCCTAATATATGTAGTTTTCATTGTTTTAAGAATGTTTTAAGAAAAGAAAACGTAAATTATTAGGGAAACTTAATTAAAGGTAAAGAGAATTGAGAAATAATATATTTAAAATTTTGTATGGTTAGAGTGAGAAATATCTCATCCGAAAATAAATGAATTAGAAGATTAAATAAATTAGTTTCCGGAATAATAAAATGATTATTAAATTTAAGATCGTTGCAACGATGGATAATAAAAAGTGAAGATTCTAGACGGAGCTCAACGAAGCTGCCTCTAGGTTTGTTTAATTTTAGATGGAGCTCAACGAAGCTGCCTCTATGGTTTTGTTTAGCCTTGCGGATTTGGCATGGTTTTTGCCAAAGACATTTCCTTACCGATTAGGTTCAAAATAGAACAGTTCCTTCGGGATGTCTATTGTAAGGCCGCTGAAATAGAACTATGGTGA
The DNA here is from genome assembly GCA_009176605.1 of Armadillidium nasatum. Lineage (NCBI taxonomy): Eukaryota > Metazoa > Arthropoda > Malacostraca > Isopoda > Armadillidiidae > Armadillidium > Armadillidium nasatum. Next base: position 17,460 of record SEYY01004488.1, read on the forward strand.
TTTAGGCCAAAATGCACCATACTTCGGGGCTAGGATATTTTTTTTTTTTTTTTTGAGAAAAATTTTCTCAGGATAATTAATAAGAATAATCATGTTTATTGTCTGGTCTAATTTTGAACAATTAAAATGAATTAGGTAATATTTTTATTTCTCAAACTTTTTTACTTTTTAAAATCAGTTAATAATATTTAATATTAAAATTTAGAGAATTAAAATTGAAAACCCGCTCACAAAATGAGGGAAAATAATAATAATAAAACAGGAGACCTAGATATAATGATTTTTGGTTCAAAAGAAATAACTGAAATATTTTTTTTTTACAAGCTCAATTTACTCAATTCTGACACAAAGGTCAGAGGTAATTTTCGTAAACCTTCCGGTATAGTAAAAAGAATAGATCTTTATTTAAGTGAAGATGAACAGATGGAAGAAGGTCTTGAAACAATTAATTTAAATAGATTAGATATTAATTAATTAATAGAATTAGTTGAGTTTACTAATAAGTTGACGAAAAGAATTTTTTTTTGACGAAATAAAATGATTTATTTTTTTTAGTTGACGAAATAGAAGGATTTAGTTTTTATATATATATTTGTTTTAGACCTAATTTATTCTCTAAATAAATTACTATATTCTAGAAAGGGAGCTATGTAAAATAATAATAATAATATATAATTTATTAGAAAGTAAATTAAGTCCATAATTTTTTTTTCTGTTTTGTTCCCTATTATAAAATAGCAAACATATTTTTCGCCAATAAAATAAAAGTCACCCTCATAAATCCTTATTTTCTCTTAATTATTTTATGCCCTTTTTGCCCGTACTTTCTTTAATTGTCTCTAACTATTATTTCTAATATAAACTCTCATTTGTAATTAATTCACCAAAGGAACTTAAATATAATTTTTACTGGCATATATTTTAATAAATCCTTTATATTAAACCTGTATTTTATATATACGTTGACATTTTGATTATAATAATATTGAAAAGAATTAGGAACTACTTTTTTTTTAAAGCCTAATGAGCTACAAAATACTTTTTAAGTTTACCTGATCCAGAATTAATAAAAATTGTTTGTTGAGTTAAAAATCATCTATAAATAAATAAATTTATATATATCTAATTAAAATCGTACTTAATATTATTAAGAAAATCTTTACAAACGATAAAATCTTAAAATGCATTTATTACTAGAAGTTGGCGTTCATGTTCGTCGTAAAAACCAGACGTTGCCACATTGAGCTCTAATATTAAAAATTAAAGAACTAAGTATTTAATTTGAATTAACTTTGATTCAGAAACTATTTATTAATAAACTAAATAATAAATTATACATTCCACCAAAATATGTTAAAATATAAATATAAAATTAAATAACATCTTAATTAAATTTGGCACTCATAAATTCTCTTCATTTTTGCCTCTTACATTTTGCATTGTGAAATGTCGAATTTTGTTAAAACTTACGAAGTGTTTTTACATAAATTTCAAAGGCCTAAGGATTGCCTGCATATTTTAAATATCCTTATGTATTATAAAAAGAGGTTTGGTAAATGAAAATTCACTTGAACATAAATATTAGTATATATATATACATATATATACTTGCTAAATTAGTTACCCCTAATTATCGAGAAATTACTTATATTAAATTATAATTTTTTATTAAAACTTTATTTATCATAAAATGATATTTAATTAATTATAATATTGTTAATTTAGAAATCATTTTTTATAGCTCACTTGAAGGCATATCCGAGCTACGATTTTTGCATAGAGAAGCTGAAAGGTAATGTTGTTCTTACCTTTTTAACTGGTAATGCTGAGGGCTTACCTGAGAGTAATGTTGTTGCTTACTCAGTAAGGTTGATCTTACTATTATAATAAAAGTAAAGGTGTTCCTTACTTAGCAGTGTTGATCTTGTTATATGTAATGTTGAAAGCTTACAAAGCAATGTTGTCCTTGCAATATTATTAAACAAAGTTGAACTTGCAAATAATAGGTAATGTTGAAGGCTTACTACGCAATGTTGTACTTGCAAATGTAAATGTAATGTTGAAAACTTACAAAGCGATGTTGTACTTGCAATGTTAAAGAGTTGAACCTAAGTTATTTATACAAAACTGATTCTTGTCGATCAGCTGTTCTTATAACGTAAAATCTAGTATCGAAAAGAACCTTAATTACTAAACGCCCTATCCGAAGCCGAAGCACGCTTACCATTATTACATTTCTTTATAATTAATATTTTTGTTATATTTTTAATAAAACGAATTTATAGAAACAATCTTTAATTTTCTGCCACATTCTCATTTTTGCTTGCAATTGGTACTAACTAAAAATAACGTTAAAAAAAAATTAAATATATATATATATATATATATATATATATATATATATATATATATATATATATATATATATATATATATATATATATATATATATATATATATATATATATATATATATATATATATATATATATA
>SEYY01004489.1:0-15583 GCA_009176605.1 Armadillidium nasatum
AAGTTGGAAAGAGAACAATGTTTTTGAAGAGATTGACAATATAAAGAGAATAAGGTACTTCAAACAAGGTGGATAATTACTGAAAAGGAGAAGGAGCAAGATTAGTGGTGAAGGGTTTTATGGAAAAAGAATGTTTAGATATAGAAGATTGTGAAGCACCCACTTTTTCAATAGAAGGTTTAAAAGTAATCTTGGCTATAATCAATATGAAGGATTGGCAGGTAAAAACTTTGGATGTGAAGACAGCATATTTGTAAGGAAAGGAAATGGAAAGAGGGGTGGTGATAAAACCTCCTGAAGAGGCCAATACCGTAAAATTATGGAAATTAAAGAAAGCAGTCTGTGGGTTGAAAGATGCAGCTAGAAAATGATACGAGAGTTTGGTTGAAGTGCTAATAAAATTCGGAGGGAAAAGGAGTAAAATAGATAACACAATATTTAAATGCGAAAATGGTGGCATGGTTTATGGTATAATGGGGATTCATGTTGATGATCTCATTTATGGAGGAGATAAAATATTTGAGGAGAAAATTATATCGAAAATAAAGGAGAGTTGAAGGTTGGAAGAGAAGAAAGCGGAGTTTTCAAATATTTAGGAATAGAAATTGAACAAAAGGAAAAAGGAGAGATTTATATAAGTCAAAAGAGTTATTCAAGGGACAAATTAGTGATAAACAAGGTAAACAAAATTAATAAGGATGAAAAAGTTAAATGAAGAGATGACTGAATATAGATCTTTGTTAGGAAAACTAAATTGGATGTCACAGAATACTCGTCCAGATCTTAGTTTTGATGTGAGTTTCTTTGGGAGGAATATGAAAGAGGCTAAAATGAAAGATTACGAAGAGCTAGTTAAGGTAGCAGAGAGAGCAAAAAGAGAAGAAATTCAAATGAAAATAAAAATTAAAAGGAGGGGAATGAGATTAGAAGTATATCCGATGCTTCATTTGCAATGTGAGCGAAGGAAGAACACAATAGGGTACTGTGTGAGGATGAAGGACATGACAGGTAATTGTTGTCCTTTATTATGGAAACCAAAAGTTTGAAACGTGGGGTAAGTTCAACTTTGTCGGCTGAAACCTTGAGTATGGTGGAAGCTATAGAATGGGGGGAATATATTAAGTATTTATGGGAAGAATTGACAAATAAAAATACTTCTGATAGCATAGACATTATAGCAATGACTGATTGTAAATCATAAAGGGACAGTATAAAATCTACAAAAGGTGTAAAGAATAGGATATTAAGAATAGAATTGGCAAATTTAAAAGAAAAAATGGAGAACAAGATAATCAAGTCAGTGAAATGGGTAAATTCTAGGTTACAACTAGCAGATGGTCTTACAAAGAAAGATAATAGAAAAAATAGGTTGGAATTGAGAAAGGCATTGGGATGTGATTAGGGGGTAAAAAAGAGAAAGAGAAAATTATAAGATATTTGATTTATTTTCAGGTAAGTGGTTGTGAAACGTTTTACGGAATGTGGGGGCCAATGTTTTTTTAGGTAATAGTTCCTTTTTTAGTGAAGTTTATTTTATTTTATTTTATATTTTTTTAGGATTACAGATCAATTTGTAAATTAGTTTTTGACTTTGATAAAGGTAAATTTAATCCGTTTTTAAGTTAAATTAGGTTAAAGGATTATATGTATGAAGAAAGAAGAGTACTAAAATAACTGGACATATTATGAGCAAGATATTTTCAATAAGAAGAAAAAGGTTAATAAACTTTCTCTGAAATTAATAATCTATCCTTTTGTATTTTTCTATCTTATTTCCTCTTGAAAGTTTATTTTCCTAAAATTGATCTTCGCTGTGTTAAAGGTTAGTATTTCATTTGGTGTTTTTATGTAAAGACTTTTAACTCAATATATATATATATATATATATATATATATATATATATATATATATATATATATATATATATATATATATATATATATATATATATATATCGTCTTCCCCCAGGAGGACTTTCGTCTGTCAGTGGGATCTTTCGAGGAAGATCCTTGGGTTTCACGGGCCCACGGCGATACGCTGGCTGGGCCAGGCCTATCGCGGATGCCGGAGATTATTCCCATCAGTGACAAGAGCACCCACTGATGTACTCGTTTAACGACTGGGTCATTCGGAGCAAAGGCAATTATATATATATATATATATATATATATTATATATATATATATATATATATATATATATATATATATATATATATATATATATATATATATATATATATATATATATAATCGTTCCTTGAATGACTGGAAAATCAGTGATCTTCTACATGCTTTAAAAGAAACATTTTCATTACGAAGAGATTTAGCAATTAATGAAGATGAAGATAACCATCCTGAATACCTGCACCATCCACAAGCTGTATGTATAATAACTATTCTAACCTTTTGTTCTAAATTCATTCTAGTATAATTTGATTATCAAATATCTTATTATTGCAAATATTTATCGCTTTGTTTTGGTGCCTATTTACAGGAATATAGGGACCGACCGGAGTTGGAATTTGGCCGGGGCCGGGGTTTCCTAAAATTTGTAAAGAGGTCAAAAGCACTGAAATTTAAGGTTAAGAAAATTAGATATAAGGTTTATTTAATTGTAAGGAAGGAGTAGAATAGCCAACATTCACTTAAATTAATGATTATATGCATTTTCTCAACAAAAAAAAAAAATCAAAAAATTACAGTTTTGTATAGTTAAAGTTTAAAAAAAGTACAAAAATTAAAAAAAAAAATATTCTAATTCATAATAGTGATTCAACAGGTTTACTTACGTAAGACCCTAAGGTAAAGTTTGAAAAAATGTAAGATATAGAATTATCAGTTTAACCTGTATTTATACATATCATTTTTATTTTATTGCCATGTATCAAACTTGTATCATTTAGGTGCATTATTTAAAAATTATTATTTTGTTTATACTTTCAGTCAATATGGCTAAAAGATCAGCTTCTGCAGTACTTGAATACTTTACAATGTTTCAGGATAGGCTCGAAATAGCTAAATGTTAACATCTGCAGTCAGAAAATTAGAAGAGAACTCCGGGTGCTACAAGTAAAAAAAATTCAACCAAATCTTTTTGGAGTATCTAAAATCAAAACACAAAGATGAACATTCACTAGCAGAAAAGGAGCGGTCAAAAGAAACAGAAAAGAAAAAAATCTTAATTTTCTTATATTTTGTTTGAAATTTTTTTTTTTTATTATTTGACTGATTGAGCTGAAATTTTCAAAGTATGTGAATTTTTCACGAAGTTCTGAGTTGATTTCGAGCATTTTTTTGAGTCTATAACGGTTTGAAACTTATTTGGACCCAAATTTGAAAAAAATGAATAACTGGATCAAACCACTGGTCCACATGAGCTGAAAATTTAGCTGAATACCTTTGCCCCAATTTCTTGCATTGGTGGGAATAGGTTTTTGATATCACGTCTAGGAAAAAGTTATATAAGCACTTGAAAAAAAATTTGCAAAAATAGTACCCTTCTGGAGGAAAAAATTATTTATAAAAAACGCTACCTACTATTTTTTTTATTTGTGAATATTGTTTAGAAGAGGGCAGGGCAACAATATTTATTTAGTGCATATTTAAATGCTCTTTGTTTGAAGTGAGATATAGCCTCTCAAACTTTGGGAATTTTTGAAATTTGGCCAAAAATGGACATTTTTAAGGCTATATCTCAAAACCAACGAATGTCATCGAATAAAGTACATAGAGGAATTTGTAGCCCCACCCCTCCTCTATACACACCAAAAATAGGAAATGTCATAGTTGTATTTTTTTAAAAAATTTTGTCTGAAAAGGTGGATTTTTTTAGTTCAAAAAAAATTTTTTTTTCTATAGTTGGTCAGTTTTTGGCTTATAACATTTTTCCTAAAACTCTGGGAACAAAAGTCTATTAGAGACTTTTGTATCCCATTTAATTTTGAATAAATAGTCCAATTTTCAGCTCATTCTAAAAAGTAGTTTGGCACCGCCATTCAATTAAAAAAGGGTAAAATTTCCCCCCCCCCCAAAAAAAAAAAAAACTTTTAACCGTAATAGACTCGGAAAAACGCTAGAAATGGACTTTAATTACCGTTAAAAAATCTATATAACTGAAAGTTTCAGCTGAATCGGTTGAAAATTAAAAAAAAAAAAAAAAAAAAAAATTAAGTATAATTTGCCATTTTAACCCCGGTTTTCCCTGATTTTTGGCCGGGGCCCCGGTCGGTTCATACAGGAATATCAATGTTAATAATTCAAAACCCAATTTTGTCATTATTTTTATTTTTAAGTTAGTATATAGTTTCATTTTGAAATTTAGTAAATAAAATTTTTCTAGTCTAGTTATAAAAATTGAGAGATGTATTTCAAATAGCTTTTGAATATTTTTTTTTTAAATATTTGCTAACGTATACTTTTAATTAAAAAGTATCAATTGAATTCTTCATCATTTTGCTGTCAATTATCAGTTTAAAATTTTTGATGTGTGTAATAGAATATAACATTATGAACTCAATGCTGTTTCTTTTCACAGCTTGTGCAAGAAGTCGAATTGATCATGAAGAAGAATATCTCAGATATGTGCGAGTGCTTGAAAACTCTTTGTAGGAAACTTAAGAAGGAAATATCAATTAATCATCTGATGGATCTTGTTCAGTATCTTGGCCCAGACACTGACTGTATTTATAAAAGAATATTCATCACTCGAGGAATTGCCAACAGTATTTATTATGGGCCATGTTTATGGGTTGAAAACACTTTTTCCCTTGGGGATTGTATAATACAGATTTCCAAGAACCAGTGTGTAAAATTTGAAAAATTCTGTAGGCTTGAAGCGTCAATTATTGCATTTTGCATCTATTATTTAAAAAATATCATATCCCCAAAATTATGGCCAATATTTTGGGCTGCTGAAATCTCTTTTAACAAACACAAAACTTGAGAGTAATTTACAGTCAAAAAAATTATACGTATTTTGAACATTTTTTGAGCGACCCTTTCAATACATGAGTTAAATTGTTAATATAAATATATAGGTATTAATTTTTGTTTAAATAACGGATTGTTTTTATTTCATTTTTTATTTATATATAAAATTTCTTATTTTTCTTTTCCCCATCATTTTGTTAATAAATAACAATCTTTATAATGTATAATTTTTACAATATTTTTGCAAGTTTCGTATATAACTATATATGTAGCAATTTATATTATGTTTGCTTTTCCTTTTTATGTATACCGCATATAATACGTTTTTTAAGGTTTTAATTCATATATTCTATTTCTAATTTCATTCTAAATTTTAGTGTTTATAAAGATTACATTACACTAAAGTATTTAAAATTCTTTTATATTAAAATGAAATTCCAATTTTAAAACCCTTTTAAATATTTTCGCTAAACATATTCGAAAAAATTTTATCACCTGAAATCTGATTCTTACTGCATTACAAGTATAATAGACCTTTTAAATTTTTTTCGTATATGTATATTTATAAACTCAAAATTATTATTTAAATAAGTCTGGAATGATGTAAAAGGAAATTCTATGAAGTTTTATGCTTAAAATGTAACTGATTTTATGAAATATAGAAATCAATAAAATGAAGTAAAACTTTTAATTAAAATTATATGGCATCTGAATACAAAAAAAAATTATTACAATGAAATTTTCTGCATTTAGAAATTTTTTAAATATTATATTTGTATGGTTTGCAAAAATTATAATAGAAAACATTTTATTGGGACATTGTTGGGATAATCAAAAATATTGTTAGGACAAAATAGTGTCCCAACGAAAGGAGGTTCAAATTTCGATGGGACAAGTGGCACTTTTGTAACAACGAAATTTCTGTCATAACCGATGTCCTAACAAATCTTTGGGACATGCGATGTGACATTATTGCCACTTGTCTCAACGATTCGTTGGGAATTCCTCGGGACACTTTTGCAGTGTTGTTCTATTTGTCTCCTCCAGGTCAATCTACTATCCAAAATTTAGGACTATGTGCATAGGCTATTTCAAAATCATATAATTTCAAAGAAGGAGGGCTTTCATGTGGTCTTTTGGTAAAAGTCATGACCCTGGTTTTAGTACAAGAAAAATTTAACCCCCATGTCTCTGACCAGCTTCTCACATCCTCAAGAGCGCTCTGCATCATACACCATGCCACATCCAGATCAGGTTCTGACACCCACAAAGAACAATCATCAGAGTACCTAATTTTCTTGTCACAATCCATAAAAATATCATTTATCATAATAGAAGAAAGAGTAGGACTTAGTACCCTCCCCTGTGAATACCAAACTCGACAGAACAAAAAGCTAAAGTCACATTCTATATTTGAACCTGTATCTTTATCTTGAAGAAAATTTCTAATAAATAATAGGGAGAATTCCTCTCAGTCCCATAGTGTGCAGTTTTAATATTAATCCATGTATCCTAACGCTATCATAAGCCCTCTTTATATCCAGAAAAACTCCAATCATATATTCATTCCTGATAAAAGTTTCCTGAATGTAACATTCTACAATCATTAAATTGTCAACTGTAGAGAAATGTTTTCTAAAACGACTGAGATGAAGACAAAATAAATATATATAATATTTTTTTATCTCACCTCTAGTGGGAAAAGGCCAGAGGCCTACTAAAATTTCCATCAGAGTCAGGAGCAAAGTCGGAACCTGCTCAAAACAAAGGTCAACATTACCAGATACAAGGCGTTTGAAGGTGTACAAGTCAAAGGAAGTTGGGAAAATAGATGAATGGAGTGTATTCCAGACTTTACCAGTAGAGTATTTGCAAGATTGAGCATAGCGGTTAAGTCTGGGGTCAGAGAGTTGGACAGAGAAAGGATGAGTGTGTAGAAAGACGATTTGCACGAGCCCTTCTCAATGGAAGAGGTATGCGACGAAAGGGTTCAGAAGAGCAGTGTCCGAAAGAGCTGTGGGAGTGGAACTACCCCAGATGTGTGAGGCGTACTCCATACAGGTGTGAACAACATCCCTACACAAAGCAAGCAACTATTGTGGTGTGAAGAAATACTGCAGGCGCTTCAGAACACCTAGCCTCTTAGAAGCTTTTTTAGGAAGAGGAAATGTGATCTTTCCAAGAAAGATCAAGATAAAAAGAAACCGTGATTATTAAGGATAGATGAAGGTTTGAGTTGAGTGTTTTCGAAGAAGATATCATAGTTGTGTGGAAGATTGTGTTGAGTAGAGAGATGGAGGAATTGAGTTTTAATAGCATTGAAAATGACCATATTTTCTTTGCCTCAATTTGAAATACGAGATAGATCAGAGGTTAGTTGCTCCAAGGCTACCTTCCTTGCGTTTATTAACTTGTTGGGTGGGGCGCCTTTCAAATTGAAAAGAGTAATGAAGGGTGCAGTCATCAGCATAGGAGATGAAGTAATAGAGAGAAGATCATCAATGAAAAGTAGAGAGAGAGAGTTGGGGATAGAACAGATCCACGAGGAACACCACTATTAATATATTTAAAGTTAGAACGATGGCCGCCTACAACAGCTGCTATAGAACGACCAGAAAGAAAATCAGAGAGAAAGTCACAGAGATAAGGATAGATTCCGAAAGAGGGAAGTTTGAAAATCAAAGCTTTGTACCAGACTCTATCGAAAATTTTCGATATGTCCAGCGCGACAGCAAAAGATTCACCGAAATGCCGAAGAGCGGAGGACCAAGAGACAGAAAGTAGGGAAAGAAGATCACCAGTAGAGCGTTTCTCACGAAAGCCATACTGGCGATCTGAGATAAGATTAGATGAATTGAGATGCTTCCAAATCTTCCAATTAAGGATAGATTCAAAATCTTTGGAAATAACGGAGGTTAAGGAAATGGGACGGTAGTTGGAGGGTTGAGATGGATCCTCCTCCTTCGGCGCAAGCTGAATGAGAGCACGTTTCCAGCAGGAAGGGAAGATTGATGCAGAAAGACAGTTTACCAAGGTATGGTGCAAGCTCGGAATCACAAGTTTTGAGAACCGCAGGAGGAATACCATCGGGACCATACGTCTTCTTAGTATTAAGCTCAGAGAGAGCAGAAACGACATCTTTAGATGAAATTCTAATTTTGGGCATAAATGAGTTGGAGGGGTTTGAAGGAGGAGGTATAGATCCGGAATCGTCTAAGGTAGAGTTAAAGGCAAAAGTTTGAGCGAAGAGTTCAGCTTTACAAGAAGGTAAAACCAGCTGTGCCGTTGGAAGATACTAAAGGAGGGAAAGAGGAAGAAGCAAAGTTAGAGTTGACATTTTTTGCAAAATGCCAGAAAGGGCGAGGAAGAGGAAGAGGAACCAGAAAGATAATTGCAGCGGCAGAGAAAAGAGTTTTTAGTTTTACGAAAAGTAGATTTTGCACGATTCCGGGATGAGATATAAGTAGCTTGAATTTCTGGAATTTGAAGACAACAACGGTAGTCCCTGAAGGCAGCATCCCATCGGCGGATAGAACGAGAACAAGTAGAGTTAAATCAAGGTTTAGTAGAAGGGAAAGAATATGGAATGTACGCCTCCATGCCAGAGAGAATCACCTCGTTTATGTTTTCTGCACACTCCGAGGGACCCCTCCCACGGAAACGGTAATCATTCCATTTGAAATCAGAAAATGTCTTCTTATCCTAGTAAATATCCATTGTTAGGAAAATATTAGGTTAATAATAATTTTCACAAATTTATATTTTATTAGGGAAAAATCTTATTAAATTCAATTAAAAATTTATTTGCCGAAATATTTTTAAAACTTTTTTTTAAAATTTATTTATTAAAACAATTAAAAAAAAAAAAAAAAAAAAAAAAAAAAAAAAAGAAAAATATATATATATATATATATATATATATATAATATATATATATTATATATATATATATATATATATATATATATATATATATATATATATATATATATAATTATAAAAATAAAGCTAAAATAAGGGATTAACTAAGTGTTAAGACGGTAATAGCAGAAATAGGAATAAAAATTTAAAACGCACTATATTTCAAGGAATATCCTTCTCATCTGGTGCTAAAAGATTAAAAGAAAAGTTAAGAAAGTTAATCTTGTCGCACCAGATGAGAAGGATAGTTCCTTGAAATTTAGTGCGTTTTAAATTTTTATTCCTATTTCTGCTATTACCGGTCTTAACACTTAGTTAATTCCCCTTAATTTTAAATTTTTTTATTTTTATTGTTTTATTTAGTGGTTTTATAATTATTATTAATGATGAATTAGTTCTTAAAAATAGTTTTATATATAATATATATATATATATATATTATATATATATATATATATATATATATTATATATATATAAAAAAAAAAAAAAAAAAAAAAATATATATATATATATTATATATATATGCCATTCAATTTTATTTTTTTACCCATACTCATGATCGTGTGTATGGGATCCTAAAATCTATGAAGGTTAGTGTGCCGGATGGCATTCCTCCCCATGTTCTGAGGGATTGTGCATCTGAGCTGGGGACTGTCCAAATTTAACTCTTCTCTTTATGACTTAATATTAATACTATTCCCTAGCGCTGGAAACGTGCATATGTTCAACCGATCCTGAAGAAGGGTAGCCGTTCTGATCTTTCTATCGTCCTATAGCTCTCACCTGTGTTCTGTCTTAAATGAATGAAATTCACCACCATTGCGTCTCCTTCGCAGCACATTCAGCCTGTGCGGAAGTTCTGGGACCCTTCTCAGATCTCCACCTACAGTCTCATTCTTTTAATCTCTGTTCTTTCTAAAGTTTTCGAATCTATCGTTAACAGAAAGATTTGGAAGCATCTTAATTCTTATCATCTTACCTCTTATCGCCAATATGGCTTTCGTAAGAAACGCTCTACTGGTGATCTTCTTTCCCTTCTCTCTGACTCTTGGTCCTCCACTCTTGAACATTTCGGTAAATCTTCAGCTGTCACTCAGGACATATCGAAAACAATCAATAGAATCTGGCACAAAGCTTTAATTTCAAAATCTCTCTCTCTCTCTCTCTTTTTCTCTCTCTCTCTTTTTTCTCTTCTCTCTCTCTCTCTCTCTCTCTCTCTCTCTCTCTCTCTCTCTCTCTCTCTCTCTCTCTTCTCTCTCTCTCTCTCTTTCTCTCTCTTTTTCTCTCTCTCTCTCTTTTTCTCTCTTTTTCTCTTTCTCTCTCTCTCTCTCTCTCTCTGAATTTACCGTTCTCTTAGTGGTCTTTTCTGGGATTTCTTTTCCGATCATTCAATAACAGCTGTTGTAGACGGCCACCGTTCATCCCTTAAATCTATTAATAACGGTGTTCATCAAGAATATGTTCTATCCCTTTTATCCCTATAACACTTTTTCTACCTTACATTATGACCTTTCTATTTTTTCATTACCTACTCCTGTACTGATGACTCCACCCTTCATTACTCCTTTCAATTTGAAAAATGCTCCTCCCAACAACAATTAACTGACGCAACTTTCGTCTGTCCTTAATATTTTCGATGCTGCTTTTCTTTGGGATCTTTCTTAGAAAGATCGCATTATTTTTGTTCTAAACAAGCTTCTAAGAGGTTTGGTGTTCAAAGGAGCTTTTGTCAATTTCTTCACGCCGCCCTAGTTGCCAATTCTTAATTTGTCCTCCCCCTGTATGAAGTGTGCGTCACACATTTGGGGTGGTTCCACTCATACGACTCCTTGAAAAGGTAGAGTCTAAGGCTTTTCGTCTTAGCTCTTCCGCTCTCACTAATTCTCTCCAGTCTCTTTCTGCCTGTCCAGTTGTTGCGTTACTCTCTCTCTCTATACTATCGTTATTACAATTTACACTGCTCTTCGGAATTCTCCCTTAGCATAACTTCTCCACTGAAAAGAGCTAGTACGGCACGTCTTTCCAAAGTCTCATAATTTCTCTGTCCAACTTTCGGATCCCAGACTTAACCGCTATGCTCAATCTTACATGTATTCTACTGGTAAATTCTGTAACACACCCCTTTTTTTTCCAAACCTCCTTCGACTTGCACAACTTTAAACGCTGTGTATCGGGACATGTCGGCCTTTAACTAGACAAGATTTCCGGTATTTTCCCAAATCTGGTGGAATTTAGTTTGCCTCTGGCCTTTAAAAAAAAAAATAAAAAAAAAATATATATATATATATATTATATTTTATTATATATATATATATATCTATATAATTATTATATAAATATATATATTATATATATATATATATATATATCCTACTTTAAAATTAAATTCGACGGGAGACACTTCCATTATACTTGCCATTAATCGAAATGGCTGCCTACATTTGTAAGAAAAAAAAAATAAATAAAATTAATAAATAAAAGAAAATTACAATCAAATCAAAATACAAAAATCTAAAAATAAGAATATATAATATATATATATATATATATTATATATATATATTTTTTTTTTATAATACTATATATATACTTATATATAATATATATATATATTATATAATATATATAATATATATATTTTATTACAGTATACTCAAATAAATATATATATATAAAAATAGTATGAGCACCACGCCACCCAAACCCTACAACGTAGGTAATAAAGAAAAACCCTACAAGTCCCACCTAACACAAATTTCGTAGGCGAGCACAGACAGTAATTGAGGTGAACTTCAGGAGGAAACACAGAAGATGGGAGAGTATTCCACAAAAAAAGATGTGGCTGGAAAGTGGTAGGCATCACAGTGGACAAGCCTGAAGTTGCCTATGTCCACACAATTTATGCGCAGACAATGCACTACTTGTGCTACGAGGTCGTCGTAAAGGCTGACTTAAACGAGTGTACAGTTCCCTCTAGCATTGTCGCTGTAATACTTATAGGAAAGAGACAAGGCAACAACGTCACGTCGCAAAGATAAAGGGTCCAGCGAATTAGAAAGAGCGAAACAATTTATGTCTTTTAACCTTTGACTCAACGCTATCCAAAGGACGGATAAAACCTGAGCCACCCCAGATATGAGAGTAGTAATCCAAACAAGAGCGGATGAGGCCTCAGCTTTTTTGAGACTGCCCTAGCAACCATTGGGATGTGAGGTTTCCAAGACATTTTTTTGTTTATGTGAAGTGCAAGAATGTTTATTCTGTCAACAGAAGAGTCGAGAGAAACATCGAAAGAAATAGAAAAATTAGGAAGTCTTTGAGAGTGAGATTTCTAGAAGTTGAGTTTTTAAAGAGTTGAATTTCACAAGGTTGAGACGACCTCACTGAGAAATTCTATATAGATCTGCAAGAATGGATCGAAAGAAACGAAAGGCAACTCTAGACAAGGAAGGAGCAGATTTGAAAAAAAAAGGTAGTCGAGGTATCGGCATTTGAAAGGATAGAGTTAGATGAGCAGTTGAAAATCATTAATGAAAAGTAGTCATATAACTCCTACTGGGGCTACTGTAGATATATAATATAAATAAATTAAAAAAAAAATTATATATATATATATATATATATATATATATATATATATTATATATATATATATATATATATATATATTATATATATATATATATTAATATTATATATATATATATATACATATATTATATGATCTAATTGCTGTCGGACTCGACGTTTGATACATCTGGGAAAGAAGAATATAGAAAGCCAGAGAGAGGATTGAAAAATGGTCTAAGTCTTCTGACGAAATGTTAAGTCTTTCGTCTGAAGAAAGAAAAAATAGATGATGCAAGAATCTAGATTGTTAGTTACAAGTACGAAAAAATTTTATTTTTATATAAATTTAATTTATGGAATTTAATAGATAAAATTGATTCAAAATTAATATATAACTATCAAGAGGAGCAACAAAATTCCGAAAGTGGGCTTTTAGTAATTTAAATTAAAATCATCTGTGAAGCAACAAATTTTCGAAAGAGTATTTTAAGAATTTTAAATCAAATCGTCCGTGAAGCAATAAAATTTTATTGAAATTTCTAGATAACTTCTGGTCGAAAAAATTGGGATTCGACGCAGTCAGACAAAAGAAAATATTCTTCTCATGGTTCTAGAGGCTGGGAATTTTTAACCAGTTTTTTTTTTTTCCCAAGTACGGCTGCAGAATATGAAGTTCTGCAGCCGACGCCCCCTGCATCTGCGGATTTAGGTTGTTAATATATATAATATATATTATTATATAATAATATAATTATATATATAATATATATATATATATAATATTATATATATATATATATAATAAACTAAATCACCAACCTTAAACATTTATTACCAATAATTAGTTATGTCCTTCTGGACTTCATTATAATCTAACTTTAAAAAAAAAAAAAAAAAAAAAAAAAAAAAAAAAAAAAATTTTTTTTTTTTTTTTTTTTAATAAAAAAAAAAAAAAATATATATAATATATATATTATATATAATAATATATTTTATATATATAATATATATAATTATATATATATATAATATATAATAATATATATCTATGTTATGTTTTTCTGTTGGTTGACTTGAATGCGAGAGTTTGAAATAAAGGTGTGAATAAGATAGTAGATTAGAGTGTTAGAGCAAGGGAGGGAGTGGCAATTGTTATGAGAGATAAGTGGCGAAGATGTGTGAAAAGGAGTGGAAATGTGCAGGCTAGAATAGTCTAGTAAAGATTTAAGTTAAGAAGGGAGTATTGGTTATTTATATGTACTTATACTTCGGTGATGGGAGCTTATGGAAGTGGTGTGAATAAGACAGGACCATTTGGAGTTGAAAGGATGAATAAAAATTTGAACGAACTGATTGGAATGTGTGCTGTAAGAGGTCTGACGTTAAGAAATACATGGTTTAGGAAAAGAGATATTCTTAAGTATACGTGGGTGAGTGGGGTGAACGGGGAAAAAATTATATATATATATATATATATATATATATATATATATATATATATATATAATATATATATATATATATATATATATATATATAATATATATATATATATATATATATATATATATATTATATATTATATATATATATATATATAATAATAATATATCTATAATATATATATATATATATAATATATATATATATATATATATATATAATATATATATATATATAGGAATAATAATTGAAATATATTAAAAAAAAAAAAAAAAAAAAAAAAAAAAAAAAAAAAAAAAAAAAAAAAAATTCATAAAAAAATTATACATTAAATACCTTCCTTGATATTTATTTAAATTAATATTATCCTAATTATAAAATAAAAAAAAAATATAATATATAAACTTAATAACAAATAAATATTATTATTTATATTTAACCATTATTAATGATATTATTTTTGAACTATTTCTGTTCTACTTAACATATTGGCCAACTTTTTCCATTTAATTCTTTTATGGCTTCATTTGCTTCTCCAGAGGATTCGAATTTAGCAAATACTTCCTCACCATTTCTGATGTAAATGTCCTCAATTTTTTGGGAATAAGTTCTTAGTTTCTGAAAAATATAAAATATGCATGCTTGGAAGCAAAATAGTTCCACATTTCAATTTTCATGAAAAAAATAAAAATAAATAAATACATATATAATATCGTTACCATATACGTATCACATTGGTTGAATAAAGATGTAAAAGAAAATTAAAAACAGTGAAAAATTGAGTATTTTATATTCAAGGGGGATGAAAAGAATATAATATTGTACGCCTTCTTAGTGTTAAACGCAGAGAAAGCAGAAATGGCATCTTTAGAAGAATGACGATATTAGGCATAATTGAGTTGGAGGGGGCTGAAGGATGAAGAATAGCTACGGAATCGTCTAAGGTAGAGTTAGAGGCTAAAGTTTGAGCGAAGAGTTCAGCTTTAATAGAAGATAAAACGGCAGTAGTGTCTTCGGAAGATACTAAAGGAAGGAAAGAGGAAGAAACAAAGTTAGAGTTGCATTTTTTGCAGAATGGCAGAAAGGACGAGGAAGAGGAACTAGATAGATTATTTCATTTACGACGGAGGAAAAGTTTTTGGTGTCACGGAGAATAGATTTTGCACGATTCCGAGATGAAATATAACTTGAATGCGTTTCTGGAGTTTGAAGACCATGGTAATTCCTGAAGGCAGCGTCCCTGCGGCGAATAGCATGAGAACAAGTAGAGTTAAACCAAGGCTTGTTAGGTTTAGTTGAAGGGAAGGAAAATAAAATATACGCCTCCATATCAGAGTGAATCACCCCGGTTATGCGCTCAGCACACTCTGAGGGACTCCTTTCACGGAATCAATAATTATTTCATGGGAAATCAAAGAAGTATAACCGGAAGTCAGACCCAGACCAGTTAGCAGAACCAAAATGCCAGAAACTTCTCATCGCCGAAGGCGGGGCCGTTCTTGTGGAAGACTTGAAGAGACAGGACAAGAAACGGAGATAAGGTGATCGGAAGAACCCAGAAGAGGAAAGAATTTAGCATTATAAAGAGAAGGATAAGAAGTTAAGAAAAGATAAAGTACGTTGGGTTCATCAGCAAAACGGTCAGGGACACGGGTAGGGAGTTGCCCCAACTGTTCAAGGTTGTTCTGGATAGAAAGGTCGTAGGCGAGTTCACC
>SEYY01004490.1:0-27813 GCA_009176605.1 Armadillidium nasatum
TTAAATTTTACGTAAGAATATTTTTCATGTTTTTTAACTCCTAAATTAATAACAAGTAATGTGATAACAAATGACGTTGATATATTTTTTAAAATATTTACACTTTATTATTTTCAATTAAATTAAGTAGACAGAGTTTGAAACAATGGTAAATTTTAAGTATTCTATCAACATCATTTTATATAATAATTAATAATGCTAAATTCATACTAAAAATTATGCTTTAAAAATAAAGTATTTTTAACAAATTTCATTTAATGTTGTAAGGTACACGGCATACAGTTTATCATCATTTAACCAAATGGTGGAGATGGCTCAGAACGACGAAGTCGATCTTGTAGTTGGTCCTCTAGTCATAAATCAACCTAGGTCCAAAAAAATTGATCTTACGTTAACAATACAATACTTTGGGTAAGATTCATTTTTTTCATTTTACCTAATTGCTAATTTTGTCTTTCATAACATATTGAGGCCTGTACTCTGTGGTGCCGCATGTTTCGGATCTGATAAAAGAAAATATCAAGATAAGTCTTTAATTTATATGTGAAATATTGGTATTTTTTAGGAAAATCCTTCATACACTGTTAATTTTTTATACACTGTAGGGACTTTGCACAAATAAATATTAAGAAATGAAAGTTATTAAATCAAATGACAAAGAGGCAAGAAGAAAAAATTCAAATATTAATTTAATATTTATTTGATTCTGTTTCCTTGTTCGCTTGACATTCTCTCTATTTGTCTATCTGACTTTTTGTCACTCCTACTCTTAAACTTGCTCACACATGTACGCACAGTATATATATATATATATATATATATATATATTATATATATATATATATATATATATATATATATATATATATTATATATATAATTATAATAAAATAAAATTAATAATAATCACCTTCCCCCAGGTAGGACTAAGTCCTGTCAGTGGGATCTTTCGAGAAAGATCCCTGGGTTTCAAGGGCCCACGGCGGATACCGCTAGCTGGGCCAGGCCTATCGCGGATCAAAGCTTTGTGCCAGACTCTATCGAAAGCTTTTGATATGTCTAGCGCCACAAAGAAAGGTTCACCGAAACCCCGAAGAGCGGAGGACCAAGAGTCAGAAAGTAGGGAAAGAAGATCACCAGAAGAACGTTCTTTACGAAAGCCATACTGTCGATCAGAGATAATATTAGAATAATTAAGGTGTTTCCAAATTTTACTGTGAAGGATAGATTCAAAAACTTTAGAAAGAACCAAGATTAAAGAAATATGACAATAGTTAGAGGGTTGAGAGGGGTTCCTCTTCTTCTGCACACGCTGAATGAGTGCACGTTTCCAGCAAGAAAGGAATTTCGAGACAGAAAGGCAAAGAAGAAATAGTTTACCAAGGCAGGGTTCAAGCTCGGAAGCACACGTTTTGAGAACCGCATCAGGAATACCATCAAGACCATACGCCTTCTTAGTTTTAAGCTCAGAGAGAGCTGAAATGACACCTTTACAAGAAATTACAATGTTAGGCATAAATGTGTTGGAGGGTGTTGAAGGAGGAAGAATAACTCCGGAATCTTCTAAGGTAGAATTAGAGACAAAAGTATGAGGGAAGAGTTCAACTTTAGTAGAAGGTAAATTGCAGTTGTGCCATAAGAAGAATCTAGAGGATTGAAAGGGGAAGAAGCAAAGTTAGAGTTAACATTTTTTGCAAAATGCCAGAAAGAGCGAGAGGAAGAGGATCCAGAAAAATTATTGCATTTGCTGTGGAGAAAATAATTTTGGTATCTCGAAGAATAGATTTTGCACGATTCCGAGATGAAATGTAAATTGAATGAGCTTCAAGAGTTTGAAGACAATGTTAATCTCTGAAGACAACATCCCTACGGCAGATAGCGCGAGAACAGGTAGAGTTAAACCAAGGTTTGGTAAGTTTAGTAGAGGGGAAAGAATATAGAATGTACGCCTCCATGCCTTAGAGAATCACCTCAGTTATGAGCTCAGCACAGTCCGAGGGACCCTCCCACGAAAGCAGTAATCATTCCTTGGGATATCAGAGAAGTACAACAGCAAGTCAGACCAGTTAGCAGCACTGAAGTGCCACAAACATCTCCTTGCCAAAGGCGAGGGCCGTTCTTGCGGAAGACTTGAAGAGACAGAACAAGATACGGAGATAAGAAGGTGATCGAATGAACCCAGAGGAGGAAAGAGTTTAACAGTATAAGGAGAAAAACAAGAAGTAAGGAAAAGAACAAGTATATTGGGTTGATCACCACGACGGTCAGGGATATGGTTAGGGAGTTGTGCCAACTGCTCAAGGTTTCTCTGGATAGGAAAGTTTTAGGCGAATTCACCAGCTGGATCAAGAGAACTAGATGAAAGCCATTGGCGGTGGTGAACATTGAAATCACCTTAAACGATGATTTCTGAGAAAAGAGAAGAAGATAGAATGTGCTCTATTTTGGAGTTTAAATAGTCGAAGAATTTAGGATAGTCAGTTTAATTTGGAGAGAAAGAAAGAAAACAAATAAATTTAGTAGTAGAATTGCAAGAGAGCTTACTAAGCCTTATATAAAGTAGTGAATTCAGGAGACTCCAAATTAGAGACACGAGAGCAAATAACGTCATTGCGCACATATGCGCAACAAAACCGCATTTGGCTGAATATTGAGGAAAGAGACAGTAGGAGGTAACAGAATAAGGTTTGCTGTCAGCACACTCAATCACCCGAGTTTCGGTTAGAAAGAAGAGATAAGGTTTAGAAGAAGAGAGATGGTGTTCGACAAAGGGAAATTAGAAAAATGACCGCGAATGTTGCAGAAATTTATGAAAAAAGAAGACCGTTCACCGGGGCAAGCCGATCTCCGGGTCATGGCGGCACCATCCTCATCATCGGAGGTCACCAACTCCCAAGTGATGATAGGGGAAGGGGGTGAGTGAGATGCATTCTTTGGATGCCGTCCCACGAAGCATCTCCGAGGCAGCTCTGAGTTTCGCTTTTTTGTTTTCTTTTATAAAGGTAATGTAAGAGTAAGCGCTTGTAAATTTGTGGGAAGACGTGAAGAAATGGGGTGAAGAAGCAGTGGGAGCATAAACACTCCAGTATGAGGAGAAGGTACACTAGAAACCCTCTGAGAAGGTGAAACGTGAAAATTAACGAACGAAAGGGCAACGGAGTGAAACGGAATTGCCTAACCCATCCTATCACTCCGCGAATTATGCCCAATGGGAGATATTTGCATCGCTTCGGACGGCGCTTCATCCTCCTGATATCCATCTCTCTGTGATCTTCTCTCTAATTTCCTTTCCGATAGTTCTTTAGCAGCTGTTGTAGACGTCACCGTTCTTCCTTTAAATCTATTATTAGTTTTGTTCCTCAGGGTTCTGTATTATTAACAACACTTTTTCTGATTTTCATTAATGACTTTCTTTCTATTACCTCATCTCCTATTCACACCTATGCTGATGAATCAACCCTTTATTGCTCCTTACAGTTTGAAAAACGCCCCACCCAACATCAGTTGATAGATTCGAGAATGGTAGCCTTGGAGCAGATAACCACGTTTTTCAAATTTTGGCAGAGAAAATATGTTTGTTTTCAATGCCTCAAAAAACTCAGCTCCTCCATCTCTCCACTCGACACAACCTTCCACACAACTCAAACCTTCATCTGTTCGTATTATTCTTCTCGTATCCTTTTCTCGTGATCTTTCTTGAAAAGATCCCATTACTTTTCTTTCTAAACAAGCTTCTAAGAGGTTGGGTGTTCTGAAGTGCCTTCAGAATTATTTCACGCCACCCCAGTCGCTCACTTTCTATAAGGGTGTTGTCCGTCCCTGTATGGAGTATGCTTCGCACATCTTTTATGGTTCTACTCATACAGCTATCCTTGAGAAGGTGGAGTCTAAGGCTTTTCGTTTCATCAACTCTCCTGCTCTTAATAACTCTCTTCAATCTCTTTCTTCCCGTCGAATTGTTGCGTCACTCTCTCTTTACTATCGCTATTACAATAGACACTGCTCTTCTGAACTCTTTCGTCACATACCTCCTCCAGTGAAAAGAGCTCGTGTGACACACATTTCTACATGTATATATATATATATATATATATATATATTATATATATATATATATATATATATATATATATATATATATATATATATATATATATATATATATATATAATATATATATATATATATATATATATATATATATATATATATATATATATATATATATATATATATATATATATATATATATATATATATATATATATATATATATATATATATATATATATATATATATAATATATATATATAAACTATATATATATATATATATATTTATAATTTGCTCTTAAAGAGTGTGGATGTGTTTTGTGTAGTGTCCTTTTAGTTTTGTTTTTACTTGTAATGAATTAAGCAAATTAAAGTAAATATAAGAACATGAAAAATTAAAAGCATAGAGTTTGCAAATAGAGGAGCGGTTCTATTCCCTCCTTGTTACTTTTTTGAAAGGTCTAATTTGAGTATACTGTGAATGCTAGTTAAACTTAAGTTATGGGCACTATATGGCGCTTATATTAGTATGATTATCGTTGTTCGCCTTGAAAGATTTTAAAATTAACGTTATAAGTTTTATGTGAGTGCAGAGACCAGAGCTTACAGGCAGACTAATATCGTTGGCTTCAAAGGTGTAAATCTCGAACAGAGGGTTATCCGAAGAAAGAAGTCGGTAAATGGTTTAGAGTTTAGACGGTATTCACCACTGTATCAACATGCTTCAAAAGAGTATTGTACTGGATACTGATGGGACGCTCTTGACGGCGCCACTTTTCGCGGAGGATGCACAACGGACGAGAAAGCGCTCTTAAGCCTGAATAGAGAATCATGTGGTGAAGAACACAAGCCTGAATTGGTGATTTGGGAATATTGTACACTGTAATAGCTAATTTTATTGTTTCAAAGTTATATTTACTGTAAATTGATTTTCGAGAGTAAGATTTAGATATTCAATGTGATTAGTAATGTAAATAATTTTTTCTGTTTTAAATAACACTTCATTTCTTTAGGACTTTTTGCAAGAAGAACCCATGGTTTCCGGGACCCTGTGCTTTGGTCCGGTACCAATGTGGTTCTTCTTCTATAGAAACCTAATAGAAAAAGAAATCTTATCAACCTACTAGTTAATATATATGGAGTTAATATTAATGCATTTCGAATGGAACAAACAGAAAACATATAATATCCTTTCAGAATTTTAATATGCTTCATAATATATTTTACATACTCTTACCTTTAAGCACGTCTCAAAATTTCCAATGGATTCGAACATGAATTTCATTTCACATTCATCTTAACAGCAAAGAAACTCTTATAAATGAAGACAAAATCTTGCTTAAAGTTCTAAAATTTCAAATTAATAACTTGCACCAATTAAAAATTAACATTCTAGTGAAGAAAGAGATCCAAGAAATAAATGCATTTTTTAGACTGGATGTAAAGACAACCAGTTCTGTGAGAGTTTCACTCCGTCAGGTTTAATATGAGTTTGATATATCTGAACCTCGAAATTTTAAGGAACTTTTTATGGTTATGACATTACATTTTTAGGAAGTATATAAAAACTATATAGATTTTGAAAATAATAATCTCTCTCTATTAACCAAGAAAGGAGTTATTCCATTTTGATTAAAATGTCTTATCTTCACTAGTTCTTGAATGTTTCACTAATTTTTATTTTTAGAACCAGGCTTTACTTAAGAAGACCAACTGCAGAAGCCACTTGGGATTTGTACGTCCTTCCTTTTGACAAAACTTTGTGGCTATGCTTACCTACTTGCGTACTTGTTACAGGTAAGACATTAAATATTAGCTAAATTTTGTGAAATATCTCAAATTTTATATAAAGACTGGATTTTTCCATATCGGTAAACTTTTCTTATATGATTGCTTTCAAAAGATTTTAAAAAAGATTTAAAATATTCCAGCCTTTTGGTGTTATTTCTTGAATCAAGTAGCAGATTTTTACAGAATTAGTTCTGATAACATTACCACTAAAAATGCAGTTTGGAATATGTTCTCTGGATTGATGCAGCAATGTAAGTGAATGTTTTTGTTTGGTAATATTCTGCACAAAAAAGAAAGAAACCCCACTTAAACCAGAATCTAAAGCAAATCTCTATTTGGCACAAACGGAATCTTTGAAGAGAGAAAGATTAAAATGCAGGAGGAAAGCAGATAATGGTAGAGAGTTCCACATAACAGATATGGCTGGAAAGATGGAGGCACTACAATGGGCAAATCGGGAGTTTCAGTATTCACACAATATTCTTGCAAAACTGGGTACCCCTTGTGTAGCGATGGAGACGCATCAGTGGTGAAATGTGAGTGGCTAATTCCTTCCAGCACTTGCTATTGTAGTACCTATAGGGATAATATTAGGTTGAACACAGAGATTTAATTTATATATTGTGGAGGTATAGGGTGAAAAACATATAAAAGCACAATAAACATATACTAAAGAGATGATGGTATGTCTTTGGTAACTCTTTGAAGATAGAGTTTAGTGAGCAATGATAAAATAAGATGTACGTTGAAATATTTAGATAAAATGTTGCATGTAGCTTTCTGCAAAGTTGCATGTAAGAGAGATGTTGACATGTCTAGATATATTGAAGTATTTAAGTTAAGGTAAATGTTGGAGGTTGTAAAGTATGAAAGTTTATATGGTATGAAAGTGCGTGATATAGGGTATAGGGTATGAAATGTAATGTTATAGAGATGAAGTCATACCTTAGATCATTCTATTGAGTTTTAAAGTACAAGTTGTGGGATGTAGGATGAGAAATGTATAAGAAGGCTTAGTTGATTATATGTATTATATGGGTGATGACCTATCTTCGTTCATATTTAAAGAAAAGTTGATAACACTTGGCGCCTATTTCTATGGACATGTTTAAAATTTCTGCATGACAGTTCAGTGATGATATCAACGTATGTGGATGAATCTCCTCAAGTCAGAAGTATACATAAATAAATGAGCTCTCGAAGAGATGTTTAATTACTTGTATTGAACAAACGCATGATGAATGGCAAATTTAAGGTAAATTATCATTATACTTGTATTTGAAAAGGGATAAAATTTGATTTCGGTAGTAATATTCTCCGTCTGATATAAATTAATTCAAGATGGTGTAGCTAAAATGCCAAACAGTCAGGAAATACGAGTGAAATTACTTGATTAAAAGGAATTCAGGTTGGTGGTTAAGAGATGTCTTAGAATCATGACGAAACAGAATCATGGCTGCACGCGTGTATGTTTGCGTGTGTGTATATATGTGTGTGTATGTATGTGTGAGTGTGTGTGAGTTTGTGAGTGTATGGTCCCAGTCAGTAAATAAACTTAAAGGTAAGTTTAAATAAGTAAGAAATTTCTACTGATAAGAGTTCGAGGTAAAAAATGTTTGAGATAGGGAGGATATCTGTATTCATTCTTTATGGTTAAAATTAGGATAAACACAGAGATTTAAGTTATATATTAATGAGTCGTAGAGTGAAAATATTATGCAAGCGCAATAAAACAAGCTGAAGAGCTGATTTTGTGCCTTTGATTATGTCTTGATGATAGAAATCTTAGTAAGCTATATAGAGTTAAGATACACATTGAAAGATTCAGAAAAAAAATGTACAAATGCCAGGTATATATGGGAATTAAGGTATATCTTGGAGGGAATATTTCATGAAGTGTATGTTAAGTTTTCTAAATTGTGTGATAAAGAGATGTTGGTGTGTCTTTGATTATGCCTTTACTATAAAAGTTAGGTAGTATATGGATAATAATTTATATGTTGGAGGGTATAGGGTAAGAAATATATATTATGCTCTAAAAATTGTGATAGAGTGAAGACGGTATGTTTTTGAATATGGAGATTTAAGTTGTCTATAAGTTTAGAGTGAATATAAATAAAAGGTTTTGTAAAATGTATGTTAGTTAGATGATGGCATGACATAGTTCCTGCATTTGTTGTAAAGTTAGATTGACCATGGAGATTCAATTTATATGTTAAATTGCTTTGTGGTGAATAAAGGATGTAAAGTTCTATGACTAGTATGTCAGATAGATATTAGTATGACATTATTCATGTCTTAGTGTTAACTCATTACCTGCGGCACATTTCTTGCAAAGTTACACGAGAATCTCCATAGATTTTTAATCGTAATATATATATATATATATATATATATATATATATATATATATATATATATATATATATATATATATATATATATATATATATATATATATATATATGCGTGTGCGTGTGTGTGTGTGTGCGTGTGATGTTATCAACATAAATATTAAAATATAGTTCCGTATAACTCTTATTATTTTCTTTTAAAAAAATATTTAAGTTAATTTAAAAAAAAATTTTTTTACAAATGTCTTCAGAACGCATCATTTCATGTCAAAGAAATGAAAGAATTCTCTTACAAAACAACAGGAGTTAACTATAAAAGTTTGAATTCGAATATTTATTTTTATTTTTGTTTTATTTAGGTTTTCATTTTTATTTTCCTATAAACCATTACTGAGGTCCTCATTGCTTTGTCTGTGGTATGACTTTTTGATCACAGAGGAGATCAGTGCCAACCAGCGAAAGGGTTAAAAGTTAGGTTGAGTATGTAGATTCAAGATGCACACTGAGAGACTTTGTGTAGGAAAGTATGCAAAGTCTTTGATAAGTGCTGCAGAAATGTTTGAATGAACTGAGAGTAAGAAGAAAGTGCAAATAAAAACCTTCAGTTTCTGCTAGGGAAGAGTTTTGGGATACAAATATATTGTAAAGGTTGGGGTTAATGTCCTCAAAAAGTAAGTTGCGTTCATTAGAAATAATTAATATACATGAATTATAAGCTATTTCCTTTTTGATGGTTATAATTACTTTGTATATGAATAAATATGTGTGTTTATGTGATTGTGTTTCTTGTTAAGCATAGTATATTGGATTGGATATTGATTTGTGTATTTGTATTCTTTTAAGTAGGTGAAATAATGAGTTTCTATATTAATTTGGTAAATTAACATCTCATGCTTGAAACATATTCAACTATTGCCATTACGTGTATAGGGGGAGGACGTAGAGCCGTCTGAAACGATGCAAGTGCCCCCATTGGGAATAATCAGCAGAGTAATAGGAAGGGCTAGACCATTCCGTTTCACTCGTTGCTATTAAGTTCATTCTTTTCGCATTTCACCTTCTCAAAGGGTCTGTATTGTACCATCGCCTCAAATTGGAAGGTCTATGCTCCCACAACCTCTCTAACACATTTTTTCACATGTTCCCACAAATTTACGAGCGCTTACTCTTACATTCCCATTATAAAACAAAAAAATATGGCGAAACTCAAAGCACCCTCAGAGATGTTTCGAGGGGCGGCATCCGAAATATGCCTATCATCACTTGGAATTTGGGGGACTCCGATGATGGAGATGGTGTCGCCAAGATCCCGCTTTCGGCTTGCCCCACTGCACGGTCTTCTTTTTACATTAACTTCTGCAACATTCACGGTCTTCTTTCTAACTTCTCCTTTTTCGAACACCACCTCTCTTCATCTAAGCATTCTTAACTGAAACTAATGTGCTTGAGTGGGCTGACAGCAAACCTTATTCTGTTACCTCCAACTGTCTCTATCCTCAATTTGCGCAACGATGTTATTTGCTCTCGTGTCTCTAATTTGGAGTATCCTGAATTCTTTACCTTTTGGCTTAAGCTCTCTTTCAATTCTACTACTAAATTTATTTGCTCTGTCTATTTATCTTCAAATTCTACTGCGTATAAAAAGTTCTTCGACTATTTAAACTGAAAATAGAACACATTCTTTCTTCTTCTTCTTCCTCCGAAATTATCATTTTAGGTGATTTCAATGTTCACCACCGCCAATGGCTTTCATCTAGTTCTCACGATCCAGCTGGTGAACTCGCCTACGACTTTTCTATCTAAAACCACCTAAAGCATTTGGTGCAACTCCCTACCCGAATCTCAGGCCGTCTTATTGCTGAACCCAACATACTTGATCTTTTATTAACCTCTAATCCTTCTCAATATACTGTGAAACTGTTTCTTCTGATGGCCAACTGGCATTTTACCTTCTACTAAAGCTGAACTCATCGCTCAAACTTTTGCCTCTAATTCTACTTAGGCGATTCTGGAGCTATTCATCCTCCTTCAACCCCTTTTTCTGTCCTTTTTGGTCCTACCCTGTAAACATCGTAGATAGAGCTTGGTTCCAGTTTAATTTTTAATTTTTGTTTAATGATTTTTACAACATTTTGCTTGCAGTCTTCATTTTCTTCACCTTCAGGTATTCCCGTTCTGCTATTTACCAGGATGTTTTTAACTCGATTTTCTTGCAATGGTTCTTAAAATTGCTCAAGTGATTGAATTGAGTTTCTGATTTCAGTTGGATTTCCACAAAGAAGGACTCTTTGTCATTTTCAATTAAATTCATTACATGCGTTTGAAGAGTTGAGATTTCTTCTCTAAAATCCGTGTTAAGAGTTGCGATTTTCTCTTTTAAGCTATTTATCACAGAAAGAAACTCAGTGTATACCAATTCGTTTAGGCTTAGATAAAAAAAGGAGTGATGGGGGAAAAGTCAGGAGATCATTTTCCAAACTTTCTGTGATGCTGTCATTAAATGAAAGATGTTCCCTTTCCTCTTCCTCTGGGTTTTTTCTTTCCATTTTTGTTGTTATTTGAGTGGATGTTATTATTTTTATTGTTGTTAATATTGCTGGAAGTGGCCTTATCTAAGTTTCTCATATTAAACATTTTTTCTGTATTCTCGTGGAAATTAAATTACTGAAATAATAATGATGCTATATGTTATGCATTATGCACGAACTTGTGATTAGTTAAATTAAGTGGATACACTTATTGCTATTTTAAGGGGCTGGCGAATAACTTAACACATATAGTACACATACGTAGGAAACTAAGAGAGGACTAAGGTAATACGTCTGCTAGTGACACCGGTTGAAACAATACTTCTCTTTCTAAACAAACTTCTAAGTGATTGGGTTCTATGAGGCGCTTTCGTGATTTTTTACGTCACCACAGTTGTTTTCTCTTAATAGGGATGTTGTTCGCCCCCTGTATGGAGTACGCCTCAAACATTCGAGGTGGTTCCAATCATAGTGCTCTCCATGACAAGGTGATGTCTAGGGCTTTTCGTCTTATCTAATTTTCCTTCTCTCACTAATTCTCTCCAATCTATTTATTCACGTTGAAATGTTGCGTTACTCTATACTATCAATGTTACAATGGAAACTGCTCCTCTGAACTCACACGTCGCATAACTTCTCCATTGAGAACAGCTCGTGCGACACGCCTTGCTAAGTAGTTTCATCCTTCTCTGTCCAACTCTCTGACCCCAAACTTAACCGCTATGCTTAATCTTACATGTTCCTTACTGGTAAAGTCTCTATCACACTCTATTTATGCGTTTTTCCAACTTCTTTGACTTGCACACTTTTCAAATGGAGATTGGTATCCCTCTTACTTTTTCCCACTAGAGAAGACACAATATATATATATATATATATATATATATATATATATATATATATATATATATATATATATATATATATATATATATATATATATATATATATATATATATATATATATATATATATATATATATATATATATATATATATATATATATATATATATATATATATATATATATATATATATATATATATATATATATATATATATATATATATATATATATATATATATATATATATATATATATATATATATATATATATATAATATATATATATATATATATATATATATATATATATATATATATATATATATATATATATATATATATATATATATATATATATATATATATATATATATATATATATATATATATATATATATATATATATATATATATATATATATATTCGCAATAAGCTATCCTGCTGGAGCCAAAATTGTCTGCAACAAAATTCACCATCTTGGTTGGCTCAATGACGAGCCTCATTCTGTACACATGTTACTCCGGTTTGCTTGTCTCCATCCTGACTACGATGAAGCCGAAGCTTCCTTTTAAGACGTTTGAAGACTTACGATCTTTGCCAGATTGGAAAGTTGGTCTTTTGGCCAATTCAGCTATTTCACATTACCTTGAGGTAACTTGAAATGTATTTTCTTTTTTCCCTCTTTTCAACTATATTTTTATCAAGCGCTATAATATATATATATATATATATATATATATTATATATATATATATATATATATATATATATATATATATATATATATATATATATATATATATATATAAATTAAATATATTGGCAAACATTTTCGGACTAATTCTCCTTTCTCAAGCAAAGATAAAATTTTTAAAAAAAGCTTAAAAAAATAAAAAGGAGAGCGGATTCAAGAAGAGATTAAAACACTGAGGAAGCTTCCAAGACTGAAATGACGACCTCCCACAAGAGATTCAATACAAGTCATCCAAGAAAAAACGAAAACGTAGACACCAAATCTGCATTATATATAGTCTCTATATTTCAAAATTCATATTTTTTTTATCGAAATTTAACACTTTTTATATTTTGGGACTAATTTTACGTTATTTAATATAAATCATCCACGTTTTGACTCATTTTATTGTTATTGAAAGTGCTTGAGTTATTGACAACCAAAGCCTCTATCAATCTTCTCACAAAGACGTCATTTTCCCTGGAAATCACCTTTGCCTCAATGATTAGAATTTTATGATTTTCGCATATTTTATTTTGATATATAGCACTACATCCGTTCCCTACTCTTAAATCATATTCATTCTGATACATTCGTCTTCTGAAATTAGCAATCTCAGCTATATATATATATACCCGGAACAATCTCCACACTGGACCGAGAAAACGGCACCAAAATTAGATTTATTATCATCCAAAGCTGTATGACAGGAAAAGAATTTAACTTTGACTTACCATAATTAAGGATTTTTTAGATGTTCATCCGAACTTAGTAAATTTTTAGGTTAATTTGTTTTTTTTCTTACATTAAAGGCTTCGTATAGAGCATAATTATTTTACTTCTAATAACAATTTTTATCGCCTGACTTCGTTTCTTCCTATGGGCTCCCACATTTCTCCTGCCTTAGCAAACATATTTATGAAGTTCTTTGAGACCATTGTTTCTTCCAGACTATTTTATTTCAGGATATGAGGATGGCACTTTCGTAGTTGTTGATGCGGATTCGGATATAGTGGGATTGGTTAATGATCTTAATAGTCATATTCATCATACTAAATTTACTTTTGAAACAGAAACCAATGTCTGCATTTCCTCTTCGAACATACACCTCAAACTGAACAACTCTAGAAATGATCTCAGCGTCTATCGTAAACCATATCATTCTTTTGATAATTTTCATTTTCTTTCCTGCCTTCCAGTGCCTATTATACGGTTCGTAATGTCGGGCATGTTTCATCGAGCAAACCGTCTTTCGCAACCACAGTATCTGGATAATGAATTGGTGCTTGTGAGGAAGAATTTTAAAAAGTTTGGTTATAACTATTTTAAACCATCTTGGAGTAAAGGTTGTATTGATATTATTTAATTTTTTTAAATATATGTAATAATCGATATGTATCGAGTTGGGTACCGATATATCGCGTAAATAAGCGATATTCGATATAGTATCGATCTTTTTGTTGTTGTGTAAGATATACGTTGACGAAAAAAACCGAAAAACAACACGGTTAAAATCTTGTTACTCTGTAAATTGAAATTATTATACGAAATAAAAAATTATTAAGCAGAAAAAACATTTTAATACACCACCTATACATATTGTTTAATTAAGATAAGAAAAAATTCTGAAAAGGTAAGAATTAAAAATTTATTTGTATAGACGAATCTTAGGTCTGCCTTCATACCTTAAAGCTATCTACGGACCTTAGAGCTACATAGCAATCTTAAGCAAGACTATAATTTTGCAAGTTAAATCTAATCATAAAATCTTTATTGCCAGAAAATATTTACATACTTTATGATCGCAATAACAATATGTAACACATTTTTTGTCTTTGGGGAACAACTATAATTTCCTATTTTCTTATACCTAGAAGGCATGAAAAATGGCTAATTTTTTCAACAAACTTTGATTTTGTGATCAGGATAATAATATTTCCCAAATTTATCAATTCCGATATAAAAATATTGGTGAATTTAATCATTCTCGGTTGCACAAAATAGAAAAAAAGACTTAAAACTTAAAAGTAGCATTTATTTATAATTAGTTTATATAACAGAGCCCACAAAATATTTAGAAGCGAGTGTGTTTTTTGGGATTTAGGCTTATACAATAAGGTGCTTTCACGAATCGACCCCTAAACATTGAATCTCCGTTTATAAAAATAAAAATAATGATGTATATTTTTTGGATTCATTAAATTTGGAATTTATTTTAAATCATTATAATGTAACTTGCTTTTTTAAATATAATAATATTCATCATGTAAAAACATTGTGGTTTTCAGTACAACCGGCTAATTCTAGCTCGTACGGATTATTCTGTATTTATTTTATAAAAAAAAAAAAATTAAATATATATTTTAATAAGATTATAAATATATTTAATATTAAAAATTTTTCATGAATGATTATATTACTTGTTTATGAATGATTATATTACTTAATATATGAAATAAAATAAGACGTGTTTCCATTCAGCCTTTGATTTTTTTTATATGTTTCATGTTTTATTTCCATTGAACGCGGATGTTTGTACGTATACATGTATGTGTGTGTGTGTTTGTTTGTGTATTATTCATCCATTTCATGTTTAAGAGTTTTACTACATGAAGATATAAAATGTTCATGTTAATTTTAATAATAATAAAAAATCAAAAAAAAATTTTACAAATTTAAAAAAAAATGAAAAGAATAAAATTGAAAAATAAAAAATAAAAATAAAAATACATATGAATGTTTAATTTAATAAAGAATATCAAGTCAGGACTTGAATGCTAAAAAAAAAAAAAAAAAAAAAAAAAAAAAAAAAAAAAAAAATTTGTATATAATATTTTTAAATTCGTACTTGAAATTGGTAGATATTCCCTCTAAAAATAAATTGTCACTAAAATGTCACGTGGTGATGAAGTCATGAATGTTTATGCATGCGTTCCCGCGCCATGTTGCTTTATTTCGCGTTTCCGCCGTATAGCGCGACATTCGGTCGCGCCCACCGCGCCCACCGCGCCCGCCGCGCCGACCGCGCCCGTGCCGGCGAAAGAGCCCATCCAAACGTCTATAGACCTCAGAGTCAATCTAATAGAAAAGACGTAGGCGACTTTATTGCCTAGATCATGAGAACTAGCTGAAACCTATTGGCGGTGGTGAACATTAAAATCACCTAAAATGATGATTTCGGAGAAAGGAGAAGAAAGAATGTGTTCTATTTTGGAGTTAAGATAGTCGAAGAATTTTTTATCGTCTATAGAGTTAGAAGATAAGTAGACAGAACAAATGAATTTAGTTGTAGAGTTGCAAGAAAGTTTAAGCCATTAAATAGAGAATCAGATGACTCCAAATTAGAGTCACCAGAGCAGACAACATTTTTTGCGAACACATGCGCAACATCCCTTTTTGGCTGAAAATTAAGGAGTGAGACAGTAGGAGGAAACCGAATAAGGTATGCTGTCAGAACACTCAAACACCTGAGTTTCTGTTAAAAACAGGAGATGAGCTATAGAAGAAGAGAGATGGTGCTCGACAAGGTGGAAATTAGAAAAGAAACAGCGAATGTTGCAGAAGTTAATGAAAAAAGAAAACCGTTCACCAGGGCATGTCGTCAAAGAGGTCTTGGTATCACCAACCCCTTCACCGGAGCCCACCAACACCCAAGTGGTGATAGGGGAAAGGATGGATGAGGGGCATTCTTTAATTGCCACTCCTTGAAGAATCTTCGAGTCAGTTTTATGTTTCGCCATTTTGATATTGTATTTTAAAAGTAATGTACGAGTAAACGCTTGTAAAGTTATGAGAACATAAGATAGGGGTCGAGGGAAGGAAAAATGAGAGCATAGACACTCCAATGTGTGAAAAGAAGTAACAGTCTCGTGAAAGGTAGTTACATATTTAAAAAAGGAAAAGAAAATCTGTTCCACTAGGGGAACAGTAGTAGAAACAGAAGATAGTTGTAGCAATAGGAAGAAAGATATTAAGCCGTAAAAGATCGAAATTAAGGGATTCAAGATTTTTGAGACGTGTTTCGGGAGTGTAAATGTTTATATAGGAACAGACCCCACCCTTAATGTGAAAGTTATAAAATAAATTATAAATAGAGATATTTAATTTACTAGAAAAGGAATCCCTTGATAACTCAGTCTCAAGTAGAAGTAAAAAGTTTGAATGAGAGTTAGAAAGTGGTGCTCAGCAGATGCGAAATTAACACTTAGATCACGGATGTTAGCGAAGTCAATTTAAAACCTACTCCTGCGACCACCCCTCCGCATGACCCCGAACACGCAGAGATGTCATACAGAAAAATAACCATAAACAGCAATTCAAACTCAGACAATAATAAATAAATGTAAACAATAATCACCCAAACAGAAATATTTTTAAACCGTTTAAAAACAAAAAGTAAATAAATTTATTGGAATCGATAAAGTAAAGAAAAAAGACGATAAAAGAAACTAATAGTATACTATAAAATAACTGAATTTATGAAAACGAAAACAAAAAAATTAACATAATATAGCAATACCCTAAATACTACCCCTACAACTAATTAACTCAAAAGTAAGAAGTTAAAATAGAAAAAAATAATTTAAACGAAAAATTTATCTTATTTGGAGCAGCAAACTTTGTTACAGTATATATATATATATATATATATATATATATATATATATATATATATATATATATATATATATATATATATATATATATATATATATATATATATATATATATATATATATATATATATATATATATATATATATATATATATATATATATATATATATATATATATATATATATATATATATATATATATATATATATATATATATATATATATATATATATATATATATATATATATATATATATATATATATATATATATATATATATATATAAGGTATTCAAGTGAATTCCTAAGTTTTATAAATCTCTCTTGGAACTTCTTCATCCATTATTAATATATGTATGTATGTATGTATGTATGTATATATGTCTAGTTGAAATCGAAATGAAAATCGTAACTTCCAAATCTTCAGTTTTTTCCTCATTACATGTGAAAAATCTTGAGATAAAATTTGCTCGGGGATGAGAGCATTGCTTATATGCACCTACTATTAATTTATTATTTATTTGTAAAATAAGTATGTATATATGTATGTATTATGTATGTATGTATGTGTGTATGTATGTATTTCCTTTATTCATGCAGTTGCCTATGTTTTTCAAATCTCTCGTGTAACTTCTTCATCCATGCTGAATATATGATAAGTGATGAAACAATAATTTATAATTAATTAATCATTGTTTTATCATTTGATTTTCTTCACAATATTCGCGATTATTATTATCTTAACTAAAACAACTAAAACTGTTTGTTTCCGAGTCTCTGGGAACACTAAAGAAGGATTGTTTTCAGTTCATTATTTATTTAGTTCCTTGTTTCTTATCTAATATATTGATTTTTTCTCCAGATACTAATATTATTAATACTACTATATAATAATAATAATAATAATAATAATAATAATAATAATAATAATAATAATAATAATAATAATAATAATAATAATAATAATAATAATAATAATAATAATAATAATAATAATAATAATAATAATAATAATAATAATAATAATAATAATAATAATAATAATAATAATAATTTCAGTTTTCCCCAGAAGGATCAGCTGCGAGAGATGCTTTCTATCATAAGACTCTACCATACTCTAAAATTACCCAAGTTTCATCGAATCTTATAGGACTTAGAACTATTTTACAGGGTAAGTTAATAGGTTTGTTAAGAAAATGGGCGTTAGCCTAGAATATATTAAATAATATGGAATTATAATATATGTATAGTGAAATAAAAATATAATCCAAAAACTGTAACTCGAATTAAAAAAGAATAAAAAATGTTTGGAAAATGAAATTTAGAAATTTGAAAAATTGATGTGCATGACTTAAATGCAGAAAGGATGGTTCTATGATCTAGGTTTCGAATCCTTCTTAGATCAAATCTGAAGTCTATTTTTCATTATTATTATTATTATTATTTACGTTTGAAATGATAATGGATGCTGGAATGTGCCATATGTTATCACTGAATAAAAATTTGAAGCTTTTGGCCAATAGATGACGATGTGAAAATCGATTAGGCAGGAGAAGAAAAGAAACATCATATGATTCAAATTCGAAATAGCTGAAACCGTGTGAATAAATAAGTATAGAAAAGAAACAACATGAATGAGATTGAGAAATGATGGCGTTACTGCTTTGTGGCAAGGAGATTGGTCCTGAAAGGAAATATGGTTTTGGACATTGCCGCCAACCCAAAAAGAGGGAGATGATTATAGAAGGTGGGTTAAGGGTGAGGGTTTATGTCTTTCCGTATTGTCTGAAACTTTCAAAAGGATCTGGGAAGTGGTTTCAGGAAAAAGGGTGAAAAAGTGGGTTGTTGTGCATGAGCCACCAACCGTAAATGAGGGAGTGGTGAAACCTTGCCTATATTCAGGATGGAGCCTGGGTTGAAACATTGCACCATTACCCCCCGAAAGAACTTGGAAATCTGCTGTTGACCCAGAAGTGAAACCGGGAGTGGTACGGTTAGTGAAAACCGTAAGTGGGCCTGGAAGTTAAACCGGAGGTAGAACCGCAAGTGGAACCGGAAATGGTACCGAAAGCGGGCCCCGAAGTGAAATTAGAAGTATTTGATTTGCAGTTGCATATCATGAGCCGATATTCTGATATGCCAAAATTTTACCGATAATTCGATATTTTGTTTATTATCCCTAAATTTTTACCGATATACCGATATTTTGTTTGATGTACGAATATTTCGTATCGATATTTTTTAGTTTTGATATTTTGCTGATATATATGTTTTGACCGATATGAAGACATTTTGCTCTATTATTCCGATTTTTTTCAGATATGTAGATATTTTGCAGATGGGGTTTATATCCCGTTAGGCTTACCTGGCCAGGGATAGCGCTAGATATAATACTTACGTTGTACTATCTATCCAATCTATCTATCAATCTTTTTTTTTTTTTTTTTTTACAAGGAACTGTTATATGATTTTTACTGATGATCTCACAATGTTCTCACGTATGGATTATATTATCGATCCTTCAATACTTTTTAATGACAAATTTCACTAACTGTTAATTTTACACATCAGAGGAGCCTATATTACAATGAGAAAGGCATGTGAGGCTAAGGCTAGAAGTTTATTTCCTTGAAGTAAAAAAATTACTTAAAAATATTTTTATTTCATTTAACGTGAGAAAAAACTTTAAAATGTTTGTTCAAAAAAATCTCAAATAGGTTAATAAATATATTAATTCATTTTTAAAATTTAAATAATTTTTTAAATGGACTTAATTCAAATTTTAGAATGAACTTTAGAAAAGTTACATTAGAGTTTGTATATTATAAATGATGACAAAAAATATCCATCATATCACATATAACGTTTTTAAGTTTGTTGTTTAGTGACATCTTCAATTTAGATAAAATATTCCGCTAATTTTCATATTTGAAGAGGGTCTGAAAAGAATGTCTTAAAATTTAGAAACGTCTCATAATTGCGTTTTTTAACGAATCATCATAATTTTGCGCTTTGGTATTAAAAATTTCTTCTTTTCTGAAATTAATCAAACTCAAAAGTTGTTCACTATTTTCCTCGCATTTTCCTTCACGTGAGGAATCTCGAATATAGGTTACAATCTTTTCAATATTTTCTATCTTATTTTCTTGACCTAAAATTTTTTTCGACTTTATAATTAAATCTTTTAAGATGAGAGTTTTTTATATTTTAAATATATAAAGCTTTTGAAAAGCAGATTTTAAACTTCATATAAGTATTCAATTTACTGATAAAAAGAAAAATACATTTTCTATTCAATTCTTTTTAACCTGAAAGTTCACTCCTGTTTCAGAAACCAAATACGCTTATTACGCTCCAAGGGAATCATCGAGTTACGCTTTGAAGGAAAAATTACCTTACAAAATATCTTCGAAAATTGTTGACACAGGAATAGACCTTTTTAAGGGACAGTTCGCCTTTGGTATTCGTAAAAAGTCTCCATTTGGTAAAATAGTGAATAATTAGTGAGTCAATTTGGAGTAAGGAATTATATATATATATATATATATATATATATATATATATATATATATATATATATATATATATATATATATATATATATATATATATATATATATATATATATATATATATATATATATATATATATATATATATATATATAGTATATATATATGTATAGTAGGAATCATAAAAGGTGCCAATGCCAGTGTCAGTGTCAAGTGAAGGGAGTGCTAGTTGAAATTGAAAGGAAAGGGAGAGGAAAGGAGGTTGAGATTGGTCCCTCACGTTCTTTCTTGATATATTTTTAATCAGATTACTCAGATAATCCGATAATTAATCAGATAATCCTATAATTAATCCGGATAATTCCCATAATTAATTATGCTAATCCCTTAATCTCCACCCCTTTTGAGCTTTAATACTTTGATAACCGTCCCTTTTGTCTTTTCCCACGGTCAATGCAATCAGACACGTGACATCCCTAATTATCACGCATGACCCTCATGTGTTAGTAGTGCCAGTGCCTAACTCATGCTCTTTCCTGAGTGCATTTTCTAGCAATTTCTAGCACTTTCTAGCGTTTTCTAGAATTTTATATCACATTTCACTCATGCTAGACTTTTCGCACTAGGCATGATGGGAGTGCCAGTGCAATGACAGCTGTCAATGAGGGTTGAGGGGAGTGCCAGTGCCAGCGTTAAATGGTACTGAGGGTAAGGTATCATGAGACATCACATCTAGCAACATCCAGCAAAATTCGGCTACTTCCGTGGACCAATGAGGACGCAGGCATTCTCGTTGATGACGTCATTGGTGCATGTGCACAAACCTTATCCTGTGAGGTCATAGCCCCGGTTATATTAAGACTATGACGTCATTCGACCACCATATTGAATTTCTTCATCACATGTTTTTTTTTATCCCGTGGCTTTTCTTTCCCTAGATTTTTCCTTTTGATTTATGTCCGTCATTTTGACCACGTGGTTTCCGCATCTCGGATTTGGTACCCATCATCTTGAATTTGATTTTGCTCATCATTTTTTACCTCGTGTTTTCCGCCATCTTGAATTTGATTTCGAATTCTCCAGCCTTTTTTTCTATAATAAAATTCAGAATTTTATTAAAGGGGACAAAAAATAATGTTTAAAAATCATTATATTTGAAACAAAATACTTGATTAAACAAAAGTGCTTCTTATAAGGAGAATTCCAGCAAGTTCATTGCTGAAAGATTCTCTTCTCTCATCTGTCCCCCCTTCCGAATAATACTGGAGAATGTTCTGTAGAGAGATCAAAATTTATTGATAAATCTTTTTAGACATATGTCGTCTAATATTAAATATATAAATTTTTCATCTTCCCTACTTCGTACTTTATTGAATATTAATTTTAAGCAAAGAAGACAATTAAATTAGGTTAATAGTAATAATTATTTTTCTCCAATAAAAATGAAAGATGGATTTATCGGAACACTGTGCATAGATATACTATGATTACATTTGGGAAAAGTCCCAGTTAATCGCATCAATTTAAACTGAGCCTTACCTCCCCATGTGCAAGTGTTTCATCCCTCGATGTTTAATTATAACAACGTCAGCTGATTTAGGTGGCTACCCTTAGATGCTACTCTCTTCTTAGCGACATGAAGGAACAAATTTAGAAAGAAATCATAACAATATGATGGTACAAAGAAATATCCAAACAAATGTGTCTGAATTTTCTTGTTGAAACTCCCTCTTCATCTTCTTCCTGCTTTTCTTCTCTTTAACCTGAAAAGCTCGTTTAGGAAATTAAAATTCGTCCATAACTTCCTGCACATAATTCAAATGAGTAAATTCGCAGTTTCATGATGCGATATCCATGCACAGGAAATCCTGGACGAATTATTAATTTTGTACATGCTTACTTTTCTTTTTAATTTTTCAGCCTGAGGATATGGAGTATTTACATTTTTCCTTTTTGACAGGACTGAGTCAAAAGAGGCATCTGGAAGAATTATTTCGGGTCTAAGGCATGTGGAAGGTTTTCCAAACCGGATAATCTCTGTTTATTTTGTATAAGGCTTTTTGGGAAATTAATAGCTTCAAGTTCTTGTTTAATCTTGTGCCATCCTGCTATTGGTGTTTTTTCCACTTTCCTGTGACATCCAAAATGAGGTCTACAATGTTTGATCCTGTAACTAATTCTCCATCTATAATAATCTGTCCTGAATCATCCCATAAATCTGATCTTTTAATACATTGTATAACGCAATTCCATTATTTCTAGAAATGTTAGGTAAACAATGTTATAAATTATGTTGACATCCTTTTTCTTGTTGTTCATTATATGTTGACATTGATACTGTTATCTCTATAGAATTACTTGATAAAGACTGATGCTGCAATTATTTTAGTCCATTAATGATTATATTGCATTCTGATACAAAATACATTTTTCATGAATACTAATATTCGTTTAATATACGAGATAATTCATTTTCATAATTGCTTAATTTTTCAGCTTTAGGATAGTACAAACTATAAAGTTGTTGTTCTTGCTGCTGTTGGTGTTGATGTTGCGATTGTTGGTGGTGTTCAGGTATATTTTTCATTTTCTCGTAATCTGTGTAATGAAACACCACTACTTTCTACATTATTGCCATATTAATTTAGATAATAAAGGTGCGATAACTGAGAAAAGCAGAGGTAGAAATATTCCAGTAACTTTTGCACTAACTTTTTTTTATTTTCAAGATTTTTTACACTACAAGCACGTTTTCGAATGTAGTTCCTATGACGACGAAACTTAATTTCTGAGGTTTATTTAAAGGAATGTTTCCTTTTATTAGATTTAAACAAATTTTGCATACAATTTTGTTAATTTTTAATCTTCAGTGATTAATTTCCGTTCATCTTTAGACTTTGGTTTTTTAAATTTATCCATAATAGGTAAGTTTTTTTAACCAGTGTAATTATTATTTAACTCTGTATTCAGTTTCTATTTCGTTATGCAAAATATTTGTACGTAGCAGAACTCTAAACTTGTTCTTTGGATGAAGATCATACTATACATAACCATGCGGAATAGATGTTACCTCTTTATGAATTTTTAGAAATTATTTAATCTGAGTCATGAACATTTATGTTGATAATATATTTACTTGACTCATATCTCGTCTTTGATCAAACAAGATTAAATATTGAGTGTTAAACTAAACATCTCTCATTTAACGGTTTTGATGGAAGATATTTTGAGTTATAAAAAACACCTAAATATTCATATAATGAGAATAAACCGTAAATGTCTCAGCTATATCCTCATTTAATTTATACATCAGATTATCAAACACAATTATTTTTTGACCTGTTATACCTCGAAGAGACTTTATATCATAAATACTTTCATGAAAGTAAATTACATCTTTAAACTCATTAAATTTGTTTTGGTAAACATTATTACACCAGATAATTTTAGTGCCTGGTTTTTGAAAGATGTCAGCTAGTTTTAATATATTTAATAATAAAAATGTTTTTCCACAACCCACTGCAGGATTACGTAACATAAACTTATCAGCATGCATCCTTTACAAATATATACACAAGAATGAATAAGAATATTTTTAAATAAAAAATATATATGCATAGATGTGGTAAAATAAAACAACGGCAGTTTTAATTCAAGATTTTATTACCATGTATAATATTGCTACTTGAAAATTACACAGATATATTGTTTTATTAACGTATATAATATCACCACTTAACATCAATTTATTATCTTTTGAATAATATGATCACGTGAAAATTATACCAATATATTGTTTTATTAAAAAATATAATAATATCACCGCTTAACAAATGTTTTCATTTAACATCAATTTATTAACTTTTAACATATAATATTATCACTTAAAAATTATACCAATATTTCGTTTTATTAACATATATATATATATATATATAATATATATATATATATATATATATATATATATATATATATATATATATATATATATATATATATATATATATATATATATATATATATATATATATATATATATATATATATATATATATATATATATATATATATATATATATATATATATATATATATATATATATATATATATATATATATATATATATATATCATCACTTAACATTTATAATATTACACCGTTTTATCAATGTTTATAATATTAGCCCTTAATTTCGAATTAATAACTCATTAACATTTATAATATTAATAATTTTTATGATATTATAAATTGGAATCTAACATATCTCATAAGTATATGTTTTTAAAAAACAGTTCGACAACGAAAATTTATATAAAGAAAAACATTATTACCTGGGATATGTATTGCTTCAGTGTCTTTAATCTGTGTTTTCGGTACCTCGTTGCTCCATCGTACACATGTACACAGAAATCGAGTCTGTCAGCCTTCTCCATTATTTCAATACTTCTAAAGTTGGGATTTTCATTTTTTAGATTTTTATACATTGCATAGATTATTGCACATGCTATTTCAATATATTCTTCAAATTTATCTGCCTTTTCCATTTTTGTTTCAAATTCTTTACGTATTTTTAGAAAACCGCCTACTGCTGCTGCCCCTCTGATAGTAAATCCGTAATTGGTGAATATGTATTCATTTGTTTCTTTGCAATGGATTCTTAGACTTACATCTAAAATTTGAGTTTCGGAGTTTGAAGTATAATATGAACATATTTCGTCTCCAGGTATTTTTCCTTCAAATAATTGGGAATCTTGTTCATAACTCTTCCAGAAATGAAATGTCTCAGAAATTTCTCTCATCTGAATACCCGAAAAAATAACGGTCTATTTTTACTTGGCGCGGAAGTCGAACAACTAAAATAATGTCCACCGTTTATTCTTCTATGAATTGCGAACTTTATATTTTCATTCTTGATTCCCATTTCAGAAGTTCTGGAACTCTTAACACATTTGAAGATGCGGGGAGAACCCATCTTGAGAATGAGAAGTAGCAGCAGAATCTAATTCGGAGACTCAGATATTCGTTGCTTTCATACGGTTTCCTCTTTCCCCTTCCTTCACATTCACCCTTTCACTTTCTTCCTATTCCTTCTATCGTGATGAAATATTTGAGGTAAATAAAGGTCTTATCTGTAAATAATGTCAGAACTGTTCATTCTTGACATCCTATTCCCCTGAAAACAAACCCCAAGTACTCTTGTTTATTTTCCTTCTCTCCTTAATCACCTATTTTCTCTAATCCTCTTATTGTGTTAAAATATAATGATAAATATTTACTAGCCTTATCTGTTAATGCGATCCCCATCTGACTAACCGTAACGTAATAATCACCCTGAAAAGCGACTCAGGTAACCTTTAGGCATTTTCCTTTAATTCTTAATTACTTTATATTAGAACTGAATCAGTCCACAGTGTTTTATGACTAAATAAATACTCTTATCAGTCAACCAGTTTCAGACTCTACAGTGACGTCATAAATCTTACCGTATGTTATTGGTCAACAAGAAACACTCCGCTTTCAGTTCATACATGACGTCAGAATCAAGAACGTTTCTTATTGGTTTTCATGATTCAATCAGTTTTTCATTTGTTTAGATTCCACGTTTAGAATATCTTTGCTATTTAGTCTATTTACCATCTTGATACGAACAACATGTTTCGACTTTGTCGTTATGCAGCCATAAAAGATATTG
The DNA here is from genome assembly GCA_009176605.1 of Armadillidium nasatum. Taxonomy (NCBI): domain Eukaryota; kingdom Metazoa; phylum Arthropoda; class Malacostraca; order Isopoda; family Armadillidiidae; genus Armadillidium; species Armadillidium nasatum. The sequence continues at coordinate 26,135 of SEYY01004490.1, forward strand.
TGACATGGGAAATTAAAATTCCAAAAGTGAAGTTTCTTTACTATATAAAAGAAGACCAGACAGAAATGAATATTTTGTATTTGGATCTTACTTAGATCAACAGAGATTCCAAGGGGATATACGAGTCCTGAAGAATTAAATGAAACACGCAAGCATATTACTGGTTGGATTAGTGATAAATTTAAATCTTATAGTGCAATAAGTCAATGGGGAGAAATCATCAGTGGTGGAAAAGAAACCGATAATAAGAGACTCACAATGACATTTTCTAAGCGCTGTTATAAGAATGTTGTAGATATAAGAATTTGGCATCGATTAAAAGATATATTTTTTCCCTACTTCTCATCAATTTTGTCTTAACTATGATATCGAATTAAAATATTTATCACATATTCAAAAACTAACTGAAAGAAAATTAAGGGAACAGAGTATGTTTGAAGAATATGTAAACACTGCGTATAGTGTTTTATATCAACAATATTATAAGTTGAAAAGTTTACATGAAGAACAGACAGCTTTAAACATATCATTAGTTCATTAAACTTTGAAGAGATTACTTTTTCTTTAGAAACCAATGGAAAGAAACTATTTACTTTAATGATGGTGAATATCTTAACTTTATGGTTTCAAATCGTGATCTATTATTATTGTTGGAATTGAAAATTTGAAAAATACATTACGGATCATGATTTGTGTTACTGGGAGTTATGCTAAAATATATTTATATATTTAGAAATTTTAATAATATATATATATATATATATATATATATATATATATATATATATATATATATATATATATATATATATATATATATATATATATATATATATATATATATATATATATATATATATATATATATATATATATATATATATATATATATATATATATATATATATATATATATATATATATATATATATATATATATATATATATATAATATATATATATATATATATATATATATATATATATATATATATATATATATATATATATATATATATATATATATATATATATATATATATATATATATAGGGGGATGGAGTGAAGTATCGGTATCGGTATCGGTATCGGCAGTATCGGCACATTTTTTGGTATCGGTATCGGTATCGGTATCGGTATCGAACGCTCAGGTATCGGTATCAGTATCGGCTAAAAATGGCCGATACCGATACCGATACCAGATTTTTTTCGTCCTTTTTTAATTAAATTATGTAATTTTTTTATTAATATTACGTAATATTTTGAAACGCCGTTTCGCGATAATTTTGTTTCCCGAACATTATATGTTGTTTTCCACTAAAAGTTTATTTTTTCAAATGCAAAAAATTGTTTTTCAATTTATTTTCACGCCATTTACTTCTTACCATTTGGTTTGTTTTATTAAATATTTTATTTTTATTTTAATCCTTTGAACATTTTAAGATGGTAATATAATTTTATATATATATATATATATATATATATATATATATATATATATATATATATATATATATATATATATATATATATATATATATGTGTGTGTGTGTGTGTGTGTGTGTAGGGAGAACGTATCGCCGTCCAAAGCGATGCAAGTACCCTTTATTAGGCATACTCCGGGGAGTGACAGTATGGTCTAGAATCTAGACCATTTCCTTTCACTTCCTAGCCCTTTG
>SEYY01004492.1:0-5000 GCA_009176605.1 Armadillidium nasatum
ATACATATCAACACTCGCTTCAATATTTATCTTATCAGTTCAAATATTTTCAGTTACAGAATTGCAGATAATGAGATTTTGGGTAGGTCTTTTAGGATGTTATTTTAAAATTTAAGCAATACCCTTGTATTAACTACTATTCTGATGTCAGTGCATGGCAAGTGGGGTTCAGGGTTCCCCTACCACCTACCACCTAATTTTATGCTTACAAACTATGTTTGTTATAAATATACGAAAATTGATCTCGAAATTAACCAGCTTTATTTTAAATATTTAGAATATTTGGGAACCAATGTTATATCATTGAAATTTATTATTAACGTCATTTCCTCACAAACTAGGGAAAAAAATGTTTCGTGAACTTAAGAAAGACCAATATACAGGGTGATTCACATCAATGTTTACAAACTTCGACAGATATAAACTGACATCTTCACACTGAAATTTCACAGATTACATATATGGCCGTAAGCCGCTGTTTACGTGATATCGAGAAGACAATATGGGAAGTGACACAAACACCGTACATCGTAGTTAAAGACCTTCCAGGTTTCATAGGAGGGATACCATGACTACAGTGTTTAAAAAAATGGTAGGTGACGTCATCACGGTCACACTTCCAACACCGATCGTCAAATGTTGCCGAGTAATAGCAGCACACTGGGATGACGTATGACTGACGTAACAGACATAGTCTAACACATGTGGTAGGGTCCAACGCTGGTAGCACGTACAGCGTCATGCCTCAATTCTTGTGACTTATTTTTGGATCATCTAAAGCAACTGGCGTATCGGGAGAAAATTATCGACAGATAACATTTACTGCAGTTGGTCTAGAATGGTGCAACACGTAGTAGAAACACTTTGGACCTCCGGCAGTTGCAGACAGTATGGTCCACTTGTGCGAGTTATGCATCCATGCTTGGGCTTACATTTTGAACACCTGTTGTAATGACATCACCCATATGTTACTTCTTAAGTATTAAACTATGATGTATGGTGTTTGTTCCATTCCCAAATTGTCCTCTCAATATCAAGTAAACGAGCGTCTTACGGCTCTGTATGTATTCGGTGGGATTTCATTGTAAGGATGTCACCTTCCATCTATGGAGGTTGTAAACAATTATGTGAATCATTTCTGTATATATATAATTATATATATATATATATATATATATATAATATATATATATATATATATATATATATATATATATATATATATATATATATATATATATATATATATATATATATGTATATATATATATATATATATATATATATATATATATATATATATATATATATATATATATATATATATATATATATATATAATATACTAATATATATATATATATATATATATATTATAGAGAGAGAATAGAGAGAGAGAGAGATATAAAAAATATATTATATAATATTATTAAAAAAAATATAATATATATATTATATATATATATATATATAATATATAGTATATATATAATATATATATATATATATTATATATATATATATATATATATATATACCACTCCACTCACAGGCAAGCCCTATTCAAAGAGAGGAATAAAACCGAAAAAAAAAAAAAAAAAAAAAAAAAAAAAAAGCAGGCCCACCTAACGCAAATTTCTTAGGTGAGAGCAGAAGTGAGCTTTAAAAAAATTGATATTAAATTCGGAAGGAAGCACAGAAGATGGGAAAGAGTTCCACAAAACAGAGATGGCTGGAAAAAAGAAGGCACCACACCGGAGAAGCCTGGAGTTTCCTATGTAATTGCAGACAACAGACAATGCACCCCTGTGCTACGAGGACGCCGTAAAGGTAAAGGAAAGGTATACTAAAGTTGTAGTACCTATTGAAAAAGACAAATAAACGTAAAAGTCAAGAAGTTAGAAATAGGGAGTTTATAAGTCTTTTAGCTTTGACTCAACCCTATCCAAAAAAAGGGTGAAACCTGAGCCCCCACAGATATGAGAGCAGTACTCCATACAAGGGCAGATGAGACTCTTGTAAAATTGGAGTAACTGCGAGAAAGGAAAAATTCTCGCAGTCTAAACAAAACTCCGCTTCTTTGAAGCCCTAACAACCATTGTGATAGGTTTCCAGATTTTTTTTTTTTTTTTTTTTTTTTTTTTTTTTTTTGAAGGTCAGGATGCTTTTATTTTCCCAACAGGAGAACGGGAGAACCATCGAAAGAAAAAAAAAAGTTAAGAGGTGTCTTTAAGAGGGAGATTTCTAGAAGTTGAGTTTTTAAAGAGTTGAATTTCACAAGGTTGAGAAGACCCCACTGGCAAATTCTATCCAGATCTTCAAGAATGGAATCGGATAGATGAAGACGAGAGGCAACTCTAGATGCAAAGGAAGGAGCAGATTTGAAATGAGTTGTAGAAATATTTTTAGCAAATCTTAATACCTTACGTTTATCTTAGAACAACCAAAACTAAAATTTATTTTAAGCATTTTCTGTGAAAACTAACTAAAACTTTAAGAAAATAGCTAAAATATCTACAAAAAAAATTAAAAAAAAAGAAGAAAAAAAAGACTACTTTCAATGATCTGTTTGTCTGAAGGGAAGATTTGGATTTTTCATCGGAAATTAAAGAAAATTTGCCGAAGGGAAACTTTAGACGTTATTTTCTTAATTTTCATCAAATTTCCTTAAAGATAAGGAGGATATAGCATTGGGCGAGCTCTGAAACTTTATATCTATTGATTTATTTTAAATTTTCGATTGATTTAGTCTTTGCAATTTTTTTTTTAAAGATTTGAAACTTGACTTACACAAAGATGTATTATCAAAATATTATGTTTCTTAATAGATTTGTTTCATTTTTTTTTCCTTTTCTTTTTACGTTAGAATTTTGGAACATATATCATGAATAACAATAAATAAAATAAAAAATAAATTGTAATTTTTTACTTTTTTATTTTTTTTTTCAATTAACATTTTTATTTTCTTCATTATTTTTAAAATTTAAAATGGATTTTTTAAAAAATTTTAATTTATTTTATTATTATTATTATTATTATTATTATTATTATTATTATTATTATTATTATTATTATTATTATTATTATTATTATTATTATTATTATGGAAACTAATATGTATCCTTTAGTAGCCCCTTTTTAGAAAACTGGACAACTATCATATTATTATATTGTATTTAATAGTATATAAACTACTGTAATATTAAAAACTTGTAAATGTACTACAGTAGTCAGGAAGTTCGTTTTTTCCTACTAAGCTGAAAATACCTATATATACAAAATGGAGATCAATTCAGGTTCAGCCAATCGCAGTTCAATTAATCCTCTCCCAATGTTTTTATTTTCTTCTTATGCAAAATAGAGCTTTTATAAAATACACAGGTGATAAATAACCAGTTCATGAAAACCTTTAATATTTGACTGCAAATTAAATTTTTTATTTTCTTTTTTTTAATAAAATGAGTGAAAATTTACTTTAAAACGAAACCTTAAAAACAAAGTTATGATAGTTTATAGTTTGATCAATTTATATTTTATTTTGATACCTTATTTATACTTTAATTTAAAATTTATTTTCATTTCGAAAACGATTCAAGTGTAGGAAGCTTTCAATATTATTTTGTATTCAAAGCACAATATAAATAATATATTATATATATATATATATATATATATATATATATATTATATATATATATATATATATATATATATATATATATATATATTATTGTGTGTGTGTGTGTGGTGTGTGTGTGTGTGTGTGTGTGCGTAAAGTGAAAAAGGAAATTTAATCACTGTTTCAATAATCAATGCACCTAAAAATACAATATATATATATATTATATATATATATATATATATATATATATATATATATATATATATATATATATATATATATATATATATATATATATATATATATATATATATATATATCTATATCTATATATATCTATATATATATATATATATATATATATATATATATATATATATATATATATATTATATATATATATATATATATATATATATATATATATATATATATATATATATATATATATATATATATATATATATATATATATATATATATATATATAATATATATATGAGTTTGATAGAAAGAGAAGATAAAGGGGTGAGGATGAGGGATCAACAAGATATATGGAATGCGAATATGTTATTATATGCGGATGACGTTGTACTTTTGTCTGAGACGCAAGGAGGTTTAAAGGTTTTGGTGGACGAGTTTGTAAAAGGTTGTAATGAGTTAGGCTTAAGAGTGAAGGCAGGAAAGAGTAATTTGTTATGGATTAAAAATGGGGAAAGTGAAGAGAGGGTTGTAGGTGTATGAGATGAACTGCAAATTAAGGTCGGGAGCGAGAGATTGGAATGGGTAAATTCTTTTAAATATATGGGTGAGAATTTTGAGGAGGGAGATGTTTGTGAGGGAGATGATGTAGGGTATAGAATAAGAGAAGGGGAGAAGGTGTTGGGAAGCTTGAGAGGTATTTGGAAGAAAGGAAGGTTGACAAGAGAAGTGAAGAAGAAATTGTTTGAGGGAAGTTGCGTACCGGTTGTTATGTATGAGAGCGAGGTGTGGCGGTTGAATTTAAGAAAAAGGAAAAAGGTTGAGGTTTTCGAAATGAAAGGTCTGAGAGCGGTATGTGTGGTAAGTAGAAGGGATAGAGTCAGGAATGTGAGAATAAAGTAGCAATGTGCCCTTGGGAAGGGGTATGGATGAGAGAGCTGAACAGAACATGCTGATGTAGTTTGGGAATGTTTGTAAGATAAATCATGGGAGTGGAAGTGCAAGGTGGAAAAAGTGGATGAGGCTCTGGTTTTGAAATTTTCCGAGCCTTGGTGGAATTTGGTACTGTTCCAGCCTTTCCTTTCCGATAGAGAAGACACGTAAAAAAAATTTAAAAAAATAAAAAATAAACAGAAAACAAGAACGTTTGATTGTAACTAAATTTAAAAATTTGTAA
>SEYY01004492.1:10000-12500 GCA_009176605.1 Armadillidium nasatum
AAAAATGTTAAAATTTACATAAATAAAAACTTATACAAAAATTAAAAATCAAATTGACAATTTAAAAAATTCGTACCAATATATATATATAAAAATTACCTGTCTATTTGGTGGAACACTAAAAATAAACAATGTAGAAAACAACAAACTATTAAAATAATTTCTGAGTGGTTGACTATTAAGACGTGATCAAGCTACATACGAGAAAGGAAACTAAGAATTATCGCTATGTAGTATGAATTTGTTTAATAAATATTGATTCGGAAATTAACAAGCTCTCTCTCGCACAACACTGTCCTTGAACTTTATAATCACTGTACAAATTTTATATTTACGCCCCAAAAGATGATTTCTAATAGGTGAAAGTTTCTTTACAGATAATTTTAAGCCAGTTCAATATTATTCAAACCACTGTGACGCGTCAACACGAACTTTAAACATAGGCTCGGTGGAACACGACGTATGCTCACAAATTACACTTGGGGCAGTTCATCAACGGCCCAGGAGAGTCCTAAAAGTAAAAAAGTGTCAGTTGTTACTGGTTTCTTAAAAACAAAATATATATATTTAAAAAAAAGTAAAATGTTTACTTTATATAAGTTCTAATTTTTTTTTCTCAATACAATTCTCAGATATTTATTTCCAAGGAAACAAAAAGAAACATAAAAATCACAATTTGGAGCAGAAATCATTAAACTATTTTAAAATAAACATTGAAAATGATAATTTTTAAAGTAACTTAAAAAATATATAAATAGAATTTGGTGGGAAAAAACATTAAGTAGAAATAAAATAAATAAGAGAAGAAAGCGAAATAAATATCTAAATAAAAGACACCCTTTATTTTTAAGAGAAAAATGGAGAAAATATATATAAAGTCTAATTAAGTAAGCCAAATTAAAACAGTTTACCTACATTTCTTTAAAAAAAAAAAAACTGCAACTCAATTAAAAATGAAATAAATTTTTTTATCTTTTGTAGAGTGAAGTGAACAAAAAGTTCATTAATACTCTTGATATAAGAAAATATAATATATATATATATATATATATATATATATATATATATATATATATATATATATATATATATATATATATATATATATATATATATATATATATATATATATATATATATATATATATATGAACGAATGAATGGAAAATTTCTAAAAAATACGCGAAACTGAACAAAATTGGTTATATTGTGGTATATTCTAGCGATTATTAAATGGATGAGATTCCTCTAGTTTTAAGAAAGATCCTGAAAGTCTAGAAGAGAGAGAAGAAAGATCATAGTTCAGTAATATTATCCTTTTTCCACTCATGGGAAGCTAGAATCGGGAGGATACAGAAACGTAGAAACAGACAAAATTTCTCTGTAATCGAACGAGCTGTTCGAACATTGAATCAAAATAATTCCCCGTACAGTGCAATGAGATCTTTCAAGCCACGTGAAAATCCAATTCCAATAGGAGTGTAAAGTGTTCACTAAAGTATTGAACTTTTAAGAATTGTGGTCTCATCTATTTAAAAAAGAGCAAGGGTATTCAGAATCAGGTGTGAGTACCAGTACAAGGATATACAAGCATATATCGTTCACTGAAAATCTAAAGATTGTGTTCAGGTTTTACAATACATCGGTGGTTAGTCGAGGGAATTTTAAGACTGAAGAAAAAAGTGATTTAAGGCTAACTATTGAAATGCCTAGCCTGTGATGGGAGAGTTAATATCAGTCTTTAAAAACTGTAGGAATCTCTTGTATCTCAACTCCTTAGTGGCCTGGACTTCTTTAAACGCAACTCATTACGATGAGATACAATGAATTAATACAATTTAATACAATGAATTAAATTGCCTTAAAACTACCTCTGTAAATTTTAAATTTGTAAATGGTTTTGAACGCATCGAAAAGAGAATAACTTTGTAAATATCTATCAAATTCTCGTGCCCTGAAATTTTTTTTTTTTTTTTTACTTTTTTTGCCGATAATTATAACTTAATTTTCCAGTAACTTTAATCATAAATGAACTAATAATAAATTTAATTAGATATTTTGAAATATAACTCGTTCAAAATAGCCCTTTAAAATCTAACAATATTTTTTTAGAACAACTAATAAATTTCGTTTAAAAAACAGTTTTATTCGTTTTCTCCAAAAGTCACAAAAATGGAATGTCACTTTTTTTTCTTTACGAAATATGAGATGAAAAACTTTGTATATTTATAAGAAAAACTAATGAAATATCTCCCATTTAATGACCACGAAATAAAACATTTCTGATGAGTCACAATTTTAAAAGAGTAGAAAATAGAAAGAAAATTACGTGTAACAATTTATTCCATAAAATCATTCTAATCAAATTTTATTAAAAACAGATTGCATATTTTCTTGCTTTCGGTACGCCTCCAGCCATTTAGATGTTATTCCACATAGACGAGTTTCATATAGGCTGAATTTTAAATGGTAATTTTGTGATCCTGTGGCTCCTAATATT
>SEYY01004492.1:30000-32500 GCA_009176605.1 Armadillidium nasatum
ATAAGAAATAAAAGTAAAACATTTTTACTACCTTTCGCAGTTAAAACACCTTCTATCAATTTATAGCAGCTTTATCACAACTCTTTCTCCAGGTTTTTTAGCCCTTATTCTTCTCAGTTGAGTTTCATTTAATGCTATTAAAAGCCTTCTTCTTTTCTGTCCGAATTTATATGTTAAATAATTTTCTCTTGTTCATTAATTCTGCTTTTAAATTTTTTTTTTTCCGATTTTAGAACCAAATAAAAGATCTAAATAGTACTCTCTCTCTCTCTCTCTTTATATATATATATATATATATATATATATATATATATATATATATATATATATATATATATAATATATATATATATATATATATATATATATTATATATATATATATATATATATATATATATATAATATATATATATATATATATATATATATATATATATATATATATATATATATATATATATATATATATATATATATATATATATATATATATATATATATATATATATATATATATATATATATATATTAAGTGATGGCATCGCATCCGCATCCGCACAAAAATCAACATCCGCATCCGCATTTTCGAAATTCAACATCCGCATCCGCACTTTCGGAAATTCAACATCCGCATCCGCATTCGCACTTTCAAAATTTAACATCCGCATCCGCACTTCAAAAATTCCGCATCCGCATCCGCAAATTAAAAAATATGACATCCGATCCATCACTAATATATATATATATATATTATATATATATATATATATATATATATATATATATATATATATATATATATATATATATATATATATATATATATATATATATATATATATATATATATATATATATGCGAATTGTAGATCAAGAGTGAGGGTGAAGAGAGAACTATCGGATTGGTTTAGCATAGGAGTGGGATTGAGACAGGGTTTGTAATATCTCCATGTTATTTAATCTATTGATGAATGGTTTACTTAGAAAAATGGAGAGAGAAGGGAAGAGTATTACGTTGAGAAATATGGAGGGTGAATGTGAAGTGAATGTTTTACTTTTTGCAGATGATGCGGCATGTGTTGGTGGCAGAATCTGGAGAAAAGATGAGAATACTTGTGAGAGAGTTTTGAAGATGAAATGTGCAAACACGAGATTGAAAATCAATCCAGCGAAGAATAAAGTTATGAGGATTGGAGGTGGGGATGAGGAAATGTGGAGGGAGGAATTGGTTTGTAGAAGTGTGAGAATGGAAACTTGAGGAGGTGAATGAATTCAAATATCTAGTAATGTTGGGTGGAAGGTAAGGGTGGGACGGAAAAAGGAATAAAGAACAGAGTGGTAGAAAGAATGAAAGTATTGGGGGACCTAAGAAAAGTCTTGAAGAAAGGAAAAATTTCGAAAGAAATAAAGATAAGAATGTTTGAATGTATGTGTTCACCTTCTGTATTGTATGTGTGTGAAACATAGATGATAAGTGCTCGGTCGAGAAAAAGTTTCAATGTCTTTGAGATGAAAGATTTGAGAGCGATAAATAAATTGAGAAGGATTGATAGGATTAGAAATGAAAGAATAAAGGAAATGTGTAAATGGAAGAAGGGTGTAATTGATAGAGAGGAGGAGGATGTGCTAAAATGGTTTGGACATATGTGAAGAATGAAAGAGAACAGAATGGTTGGTAAGGTACGTAGATCCGATGTAGATAGGGGAAGGGTAGGGGGAGGGGAAGGCCGAAGTGTAGATGGATGGATGGGGTGAGAATGATTTTGATGGAAGGAATTTGAGTTTAGACGAGGGTAGAAGATTTGTGGAGACAGAGATGGAGGGAGGTGGTGAAAGCGTTGAAAGGTAAGAATAGTTATGTTTGTAAGGAAATTGTGGCGGGCACGACCTCACGAAAGTGAGAAAGGCGATAGTGAAATATATATATATATATATATATTATATATATATATATATATATATATATATATATATATATATATATATATATTATATATATATATATATATATATATATATATATATATATATATATATATATATATATATATATATATATATATATATATATATATAAATATATATATATATATATATATATATATATATATATATATATATATATATATATATATATTTTTTATATATACTCACAACTTTTCCCACAAACGTGGGGTGTTGACTACCACAAGTCACAACTTAACAGCATTCATCCCCTCACCAATCTTTTCCATTCATTCCTGTCCTCCGTCAACCGCAAACCCTCCTCCCATCCCAACCCCCTATCCCTCAATAAGTCCTTGACCCCACTTACCCAACCTCCCCTAGGTCTCCCCCTCCCTCTTACACCTTCAACTTCCGATATAAACACCTTTTTAGCTAATCTCTCATCATTCAACCTACAAACATGCCCAAACCACCTCAGCATGTTCTGCTCAGCTCTCTCAACCATACTCCTTCCCCAAGCACATTGCTCCTTTATTCTCACATTCCTAACT
>SEYY01004492.1:40000-42500 GCA_009176605.1 Armadillidium nasatum
ATCACTTGGGGTCTATCCTTTAGATTTTCATCATTACAAGTATTTAAATTTATATTATTGTTCTTTTATAAACTACTCCGTCTTTTAAATCATTGCAGGAAATAAAATGAGAAGTAGATTGTTTTTTACACATAATTAAGGCGCGGGCGGAGCGTGCGGGTGTGGGGTTGACAGGACAATATGCGCGTCCATGGGTAGGGCAAGGGGTTCAATTCTCCAAGCCACCTAGGAAAGCAGGATGTGTCCCTGTCTGGGATTCATCTATTTAGACTCAACCACAGTGGAGGGAATAGGGTGCTGATGATGGAGAGTTGGGATGCTTTTTGCATTTTCCTACTATTTACTTATTTTTACTTTTAATTTTTTTAATTATTTTAATTATTTTTAATAAATTTTTATTTATGGTTTATAATTTTTTAAATTCATTTTAATTATTTTTAATAAATTATTAATTATTTTTATAAAATTTTGGAGAGAGTGGTTGGTGAAGGAATATGGGTGGGAGTGAGATGTGGTTGTGAGGAGGGTGTTGTGGGGAGAGGGTAGGGGGGTTGCAACACATCAACATTGCTTTAACAACCATGAATCTTATATATATAATATATATATATATATATATATATATATATATATATATATATATATATATATATATATATATATATATATATATATATATATATATATATATATATATATATATATATATATATATATATATATATATATATATATATATATATATATATATATATATATATATATATATATATATATATATATATATATATATATATATATATATATATATATATATATATATATATATATATATATGCGAAAAAAAGAAGCTTTTAGGGAAAGCAAAGCCCGCATCTGATCCAAGCATAACAAAAACTGATGAAAAAAACGAGAAAAAAAAATAAATAAAAATAAAAAAATAAAAATAAAAAATAATTTTTTTTTTTTTTTTTTTTTTTTTTTTTTTTTTCTTTTTTTCTTTATAAAAAAAAAAAAAAAAAAAAAAAAAGCTAAAAATATGATACTTAAGCGTCTTCAATGTAGGTTACAAGTGAGTGCGCAACTGCTCGAGCTTAGAACAGTGTGGGAAGATGTTAACAAAAAACGCGACGTTTTTTCTTGTTATATATATATATATATATATATATATATATATATATATATATATATATATATATATATATATATATATATATATATATATATATATATATATATATATATATATATATATATATATGCAATATTCATGTTACTGTATTATGAATTAATCGTATACCGTCGCTTTCGAATGCTTATTATTAAAAATATTATTGTTAGTAGCAGTAGTAATAAGAATAATAAATGTAATAGTAAGAGCATTAGTATTAGTTATAGTAGTAGCATTAATATTAGAAATAGAAAAGGTCTTAACAAATGAATTATTTTTGCACTTTTGCAATCCCAATTCTTAGTAAGTAATATAAAAAGCCTCCATTTTAGAAGCTAATAAAGGTACGTGTGTTTTTTTTTTTTTTTTTTTTTTTTTTTTTTTTTAAAGATCACCGCCATTCACGGGCAGAGCCCTTTTCAAGTCCTAATCAAATAATACTTCTTGAACTTCTCTATACTTTAATTTCTATATTTATCTTTTATTTTAAATAATTACTATTTCAAGTACGGTTTCCGTATGTGAATGGTTTAAAAAACGGAACTGTTCAATAAACGCTCTTAATTAAAGTCCTTATATTATAAGCAGTTATAACCTTTCTTTTTTTATTTAAAATTCCTTTTTCATACACTCCTTCTTCACTCATTTTATTGACTTGGAATCTTGTAATTCAATAATTTGTGTACTACCATGGCTCAAACGGTAGAGTGATTGACTCACGTGCTTGAGGGCGCCGGTTCGATCCCACTTTGGGATCCTAGGTATACAGTACCTAGAAAATTTCCTCTCCAAGAATAGGGCAATGCCCGTGAGATGTGAAATTCAAAAAAAAATTATTATTATTATTATTATTATATATATATATATATATATATATATATATATATATATATATATATATATATATATATATATATATATATATATATATATAAATATATAATATATAATATAAATAAATAAAAAAAAAAAAAAGTTGTTTTTTTTTTTTTTTTTTTTTTTTTTTTTAAATATTACTGTATTAGAGTTGAAATAATTGCGACATTCATTATTCCCTTTTTTTATATAATTTAAAAAAATACTTTATAAATAGTGAGACTGAAACATAAACTAGAAAAAAAAAAGAAATAAAAAAACCTAAAGAACCTAATTGTAAATAAAGGAAATCGCAAAAAGTAAAACAATTATTGAAAACTCATTTCTATCTTTCCTTTTGTGAGAGAAACCCGAAGAAGGATTCCTTATTTTAGTCTAAGTAATTATTTATTTAATTGTTTTATTCTGTCATTATTCAACTTTTAAGAGAGAATCCATAGAAACTTTGGCTTA
>SEYY01004493.1:5000-15000 GCA_009176605.1 Armadillidium nasatum
GAGGTATTCAACTTTTCCAATTTATTTATTCTTTCAGGAGGAATTCTACTTCTCCTAATTCTCTTCCCAGGAGGTATTCAACTTCTCCTGTTAGTTTATTATATCAAACCCTCTTGTTGGGTTTCTTTCTTTTAGATTACGATCATATGAAATGACCCAGGTTAATAAAGGTCACTCGCTTAAGTATCTAGCTTTCTTAACTACGATACTATTGAAATATCTGCAGCGTGTGAACTAATTATAAAATATTTTTCTTCTCTTCACAATAGGCCAGCGGTTCCCAACCTTTTTTTTCCTTACGTACCCCTTCAAAATGTTTTTTATTTACGAGTACCCTCGTACACACACAAATCCAATATATATATATATATATATATATATATATATATATATATATATATATATATATATATATATATATATATATATATATATATATATATATATATATATATATATTATAGGTATCTGGATCGGCCTTTTTTAAAGGTATCGATATTATAAAAAATTTTGGTATCGCTCCATCCGTAATATATATATATATATATATATATATATATATATATATATATATATATATATATATATATATATATATATATATATATATATATATATATATATATATATATATATACACATTACCTGGCTTATGAATTTATGATCAATGTCGATTCATCTTGACATGCAAGGTTTCAAACACAGATGTTAATAAATTTCAATGTGATCCTTGAGATTGCTTCATGGAGCAGAGTTTTCTAAAATCGGGTTCAAATGACGACAAATATACAATCAAGTCGGGAACAGCGTGCAGCTTGTTACGGTATTTATTTTTTATATATGCATAAGATGAAAACGCTCTTTCGACAAGTTCTGTGCTCGTAAATGGCAATAAATATTTTATTGCTTTTTCACTATGTTCTTGGTACTCTTCTCTCACTGTTGCCCAAAACTCAAGTGAGATTTCTTTTTTTGAATTCAGATTGTAGAGAGAAATCGGTTGAAAGTTCAATCAATTTTTCTTTTCACAAACTGATAATTTTTCAGCCTGTTCAAAGAATAAATCGTTGAAAGGATTTGAAATCCAGTTATCTTCATTATTTCGCTTGGGAAAATACTGTCTGAATGACATTTTAAGTCCTTGTAAGTGAGCTATAATGTTTTTTAGTTCAGTTGACATATTCAACTCGTTCTCAGATAAGAAACTATGAAGTTTCTCGAAAACTTCACACTGGTCTTTAATAATACAACATTCCCAAAAGTCCAATTTTTTTTATCATACACTCAATTTTGTCAGACAGTTTAAAGATATTTATGGAACTGTTCTGTAATCCTAAGTTAAGTTTATTTATTTCCAAAAAAATATCCGACAAGTAGGCCAGCTTTTGAAGCCATTGACATTCATGGAATTTAGAACCCAACTTAAAATGATGATCTTCAAAAAAACCTTAACTTCATGTCTCAATTCAAACAACCTTGTTAGCACCTTTCCTCTTGAAAGCCATCTTACTTCTGTGTGAAAAAGTAATGTGGTATGAATGCTGTCCATCTGTTCACACAAAGATTTAAATAGTCTGGAGTTTGTTGAACTGCCTTTGATAAAATTAACAATTTTGACTGATTGATCAAGCACCTCTTTCAATGAATCTGGCAGGCGTTTGATCGCTAGATTTTGTCTGTGAATACAGCAATGACTCCAAGTTACATGGGGAGCTATTTCTTTGATACGACCGCGTAAGCCTGTATAACAGCCAGACATTGATTTTCCACCATCTGTGCATACACCACAGCAATTAATCCAAGAAATATTTTTTTCGCAGAAATACCCGTAAATGGCATTAAATATATCCTCCCCTTTGCATCTTTGTGTGAGAGGATAGCACAGTAAAAGATTTTCTTCAGGTTTGTTGTCAGTCAAATATCGTGCAATAACAAGCAAAATTGACAGGCTGGAAACATCTGTGCTTTCGTCCACCTGTAATGAAAAGAAGGGACTCTTTTTTATCCTTTTAATTACTGTATATTCTATATCCTCAGACATCTCCTTAATTCTCTGAGAGACTGTATTGTTTGAGAAGGGAATATTATTAACTTTTTTAGCATAGTCCTCACCGAACAAACACTGAGCAGCATCTTTAATGCAAGGATATATTAAGTTTTCAGCAATAGTATGATTTTTACCGCTTTTTGCAATACGATAACTTATTCTGTACGATGCTTCCACAGCGTTTTCATTGAGTTGGTTCGCAGACATAAGATACGAAGTTACACTGGAGACATTTGATAGTCTTTGGAAACAGCTGACATCTTTTTGTTTGTAAACTGGATGCTTAGTTTCTAAATGACGCGTTAATAAAGATGGCTTCATGCTGCCATTCGACAATGTTTCTCCACAAATAACACAAAGCGGTTTTGGATTGTCCTCATCTCCCATAAATGAAAATCCGTATTTCAAGTAATCATCAGAATATTTTCTCTTCTTTAGAAGAGGCCTGATATTTTTCGTTTTATTAATGGTATTATCAATTATCAGAATACCACTATCAGTCACTGCACACTGGTCTCCTTGCGTTTGTAAATCATCATGCTGATTAGAAGAGCTTGCAGTTGAGGAAGCAGGTTGAATTTCAACGATTTGCTGCATTTCTCTTAAGAGTTCCAGATTTCAGCCACCTTTCCATTTTAAAAAAACAATATTAACTTTCACTAAAAAATATATAAATATTGCCCAATATATGTCACAGAAAAAAAAAGCCAAACGCTAAGAAACTACTTTTTCACTGAAAAAGAACACAGAACACATCCCCACGAGCAATAGAACACAAGTAAATTAAGAGCCTATAAATGGAACGAATAAAACCACTGCAGAAGAAAGCGATGCCGGAAGTTTGAAATTCACAAATTAATTAATTAATCTTTTTTAATATATATATATATATATATATATATATATATATATATATATATATATATATATATATATATATATATATATATATATATATATATATATATATATATATATATATATATATATATATATATATTAAAAAAATATTGCAAGTATATTGTTGTACGTCAATCAAATCTACCAAAAGGTATCATACGTCTGGCATAGTTTTTAGAGTTTAATTTGCAACTTGTCTTTCCATATATATATTATATATATATATATATATATATATATATATATATATATATATATATATATATATATATATATATATATATATATATATATATATATATATATATATATATATATATATATATATATATATATATATATATATATATATATATATATATATATATATATATATATATATATATATATATATATATATATATATATATATATATATATATATATATATATATATATATATATATATATATATATATATATATATATATATATATATATATATATATATATATATATATATATATATATATATATATATATATATATATATATATATATATATATATATATATATATATATATATATATATATATATATATATATATATATATATATATATATATATATATATATATATATATATATATATATATATATATATATATATATATATATATATATATATATATCGTTTCTTTGTTAATATAGTTGTTATGAAACACTTTTGTGACTAAATAGTAAATATTCAAACTACAAAATCAATAAAATATGATTTCGGTCTTATTATAGTAACAAAACTTTTATGTTAAAAGAAGCCTTTTAGTATATTCTCCTGTTACAGGCTGCAGCAGAGCCGGGAACCGGACATGTAATTTAAAGGGTATTTCATATTAATGAAAATGTATATCCAATTTCTTCTTGAATGTTTCGATGTTATTACTGTTCACTATTTGATAAGAAAGACTATTCCATTTTTCAATCATATCTTACGCAAAAAACATTCTTTGCTATGTCTGTTTTAAATCGCTTGAGAGAGCTTGTGTCCGTTGCTACGTGTTAGGTCATTCAAGTCGTACAGAAAATATTGCTTATAATCATCGTTGTCAAATTTATTTAGAATTTAAAATACTTCTATTAATTTTCCTCTCAATCTTCATGTTTCTAAAGAATGTATATCCAGTTCTCGTAACATATACTTACCTCTCAATTCTGGTTTTAATTTAGTTGCCCTTTTTTGAATACTTTCGATTTTATCTATGTCCTTTTTGAGATATGGACTCCAAAACTGTACCGCGTATTCCAGATGAGGTCTAACTAACGATTCATAAAGAGAAGAGGAAGTATTATATTTTTAGAAATATATGCAAAAGGTTAGCAATGAAACCTAAAGATTTATTAGCCTTCTTAACAGAATCAGCACACTGTTTTGCAAATTTTAAATCCTTACTGATTAAAACTCTAAGATCCTTTTCCTCAGGTTTTCCCTAATTTTTAGTCGGGGCCGGGGCTGCGGTCGGTTCATACTCAGAGGAAATTTGAAAAGGTAGAACAGTAAACGGAGATAAAGTGATGAGAGCATCTCAGTAACGGAAAAATTTTTATTAGCATAAATAGTAACAATACAAAGGAAAGGTCTAGCACGTTGGATTCATTTCCAAAACGATCAATGTTTCGAGTAGTAAATTACACATTCTGCTTAGTAATGTTGTGGAAAGAGAAAAATGATGAGCGAGTACACCAGACAAATTTTGAGTATCAAAAAGAAGTCTCTGGTGGTGATGTACATTGAAATCCCTCAGAATAATGATTTTAGGAAGGAAGAAGACAAGTAAATGCACCTTTTTTCGGAGTTTAGATACTTGAAAATATTAGGATGGTTCGTAGAGTTAGGAGATAAACGAGCAAAACAAATGAATTTAGTCACAGACTGGCAAGATGACCTAAGCCAGCGATGGTGAACCTTTAATAGTTGCCGGTTCACTTTTATTATATCTAAAAATTTTAAAACATGAATACTTCACACATATACTTACTAATATATTTTTAATGAGAGACTTGTTGATGGTTTTAAGCAACCAATGCTTTAATTCGAGGTTCATATTTTGTTGTCTTCATCGTAACTCAAACAGCACTCGTATCCACACCAAGGCAATTCCTGGTGGTTTATTTTATATAGTTCATGGATGGAGGGGTTATAATTTAAGCATGCACAAAAATTATCACAAACTAAATTAGTATGGTCACAATGAAACGAGTAGACATCAACATTAAACTTTAACAACTTATAAACTGCAAAGAGAAAAACAGATAACATTCATAGGTGTATAAACTATTTCAGAAATGTACGTTATTATTTAATTTTAATTGGTTTTTATAACAGTTTATACCTGCAACTGAGCAAAATATTGTGAGACTAACCTAGGAATTGGCGGAAGAGTTGGAAACATCGTCATTCGTTTGGCAGTGTTGCATAATTTCTGAGAAATATCTCATTTAAAAAAAAAAATCAATTTCCTGAGTTTCCTCTTCTTTTCGTGGGACACTGAAAAGTTGGCGGTGGGTCAGTTCGTGACCCACGGGTCACTGGTTCGCCATCACTGACCTAAGGCATTAGAAAAAATTCGGAATTCTACATATTAGAAATTTTACTAGAAAAGACAATACCTTTACGCACACATTGGTACTCCTTTAAATAAATATTAGAGTTAGGAATAGTAATGAAGGGAAAAGTCAGGTTTCTTTCTGTTAGGAACAGGAGGTAGGGTTTAATGGAAGAGAGGTGGTGTTAAACTAATTAAAAGCTGAAATAAAGAAAAGACTTCATTTTTCAGTGATTTCAATTGCAAAATCAGAAATTTGAAATAATTTCATAACATCCATCCAATCTGGAATTTAATTATTATTATTATTATTATTATTATTATTATTATTATTATTATTATTATTATTATTATTATTATTATTATTATTATTATTATTATTATTATTATTATTATTATTATTATTATTATTATTATTATTACTCAAGGAAAGAAACTTTCTTAGAGGCCTATTTCTAGTATCCTAATAAGTTAAAAGTTGAATTTAAAGCTTCCACATCAAGGGTCTTTCCTTGCCTCTAACCGTTTATTTTCAACTGCTAATTTAGTAGAAAAGTTAAAGTGTGAATACCTCTGAGAAACCTACCATTAAATAGATGTCCTCCACGTATAAAAAGTTTATCCATCTAAATCAGAGCTTCACAGAGTGGGAGTCGGGACACCCCAAAAGGGGTTTGAGAGAGGTCAGGGAGGGGAGGGGGTGCGAGTTCTTTTGTATGTAGTCGATTTTATTTATTTATTCTTATGGTAATTGAAAAATAGGGGTTGCAAAACATTTGTTTGATGAGGCTGGCAAGCAATAAAAATAAGTTTGAGAAGCCCTTGAAATATATATATATATATATATATAATATATATATATATATAATATATATATATATATATATATATATATATATATATATATATATATTATATATATATATATATTATAATACTTATGAATATATTTATTTAATTTATTTACATATTATTTTAGCAGATTCATGGCACACGAACATTTGTCATACGGTGGGGATCTGCCTCCTGTATCCCCCCGATCCGTGAGTAGTGGTGATATATATCTATCGATTAATCGATATTGATTTATTGTGTCGACGATTTAGACGAGTTGCAAAAAAATGTTGTCGTCCTTTTGACCTTAACAAAATAAGTTGTCGACGTTTTGGATGAGTGACAAAATTTCGTTAGGGGCGTCTCGGCCTTTTGATCTGTCGTCTTTTTGGGGTAAACCCTTTTGACGTTTGCGTACTTGAGTGCCAACTCGTTTTTTTTTAATATTATAAATGTGTAATGCCCAGTTTTATCTATTATGAAAATTTCGTGTGTATAAGATAATTAATAGATAAATGATAAATAAATTACAGCATGTTTTCACGTTTGAGAAAAAATGTTGAACTTTTTTTCAGTGTAAAACTGACGAAAAAAATAACAAACTAAATAATATTTTATTATTTTGATATTGTGTCATTGTCATATCATTATTTAGAAGTGAAACAACTCTAAAAATTTTACTTTGAAAATACCACTCACTCTGTGGTAGATTTCTTTTGCCAAAGGGAGAGAGCATCACGAGATCTCACTTCGAGTGGTTCACTTCACTTGAACTCGTGATTGCCTGAAGGATAATATTTTATCTGCCTGGAAGGACCTCCGTAGGGAAGGTCCTCTTTCAAAAAACGGAAAAAAAATTTTCTTTCCTGAAAAATAATCACTGAAATTCTGGTACTTAAATTGGTACTAAAATAAATAAATAAATAAATAAAATAAAATAAAATAAAAAATAAAAACTAAAAACTAATGAAATCGATATTCTGGATCCCGTAGAATTATTTCTTCTGATTTTATATTTCAATCACATTTGTTGTAGAAAAATTAAAAATTTTAAATTCAACTTTCCGTTACTCAAATTTCGTTAAAATTTCAAAAATCAAAATTTCCAACAGCAACGAATGTTGAAGAAGTTAATGAACATCGAAGAGTTTAATGTAGATTGAGGAAATTAATGAAGGGCGAAGAGGTTAATGAAAATTGAAGAAATTAATGACAATCGAAGAGGTTAATGAAGATTGAAGAAGTTAATGAAGATCAAAGAGATTAATGGAGATTAAAGAAATTAATGAAGATGGAAGAGGTTAATGAAGATTGAAGATGTTAATGAAGGTGGAAGAGGTTAATGAAGATTGAAGAAGTTAACGAAGTTCAGAGAGGTTAATGTAGATTGAAGAAATTAATGAAGATCGAAAGGGTTAATGAAGATTGAAGAAGTTAACGAAGATCAAAGAGGTTAATGAAGATTAAAGAAATTAATGAAGAATCAAGAGGTTAATAAAGATTGAAGAAGTTAATGAAAATCGAAGAGGTTAATGAAGATTGAAGAAAGTAATGAAGATCGAAGAGGTTAATAAAGATTGAAAAAAATAATGAAGATCGAGGAGGTTAATGAAGATTGAAGAAATTAATGAAGGTAGAAGAGGTTATAGAAAGTTAAAGAAGCTAATAAAGTTCAAAGAGGTTAATATAGTTTGAAGAAATTAATGAAGATCAAAGAAGTTAATGAAGATTGAAGAAGTTAATGAAGATCAAAGAGGTTAATGAAGATTGAAGAAATTATTAAAGATCAAAGAGGTTAATGAAGATTTAAAAAGTTAATGGATATTGAAGATCTTCCACTAGAAAAAGTCGACAATTCATTTGATATATGACCCTCTCTTTTTATTAGAAGCCACCAACTCCCAAGAAATGATGATGATGATGATGAGGAAAGAGAGAGAGAGAGAGAGAGAGAGAGAGAGAGAGAGAGAGGGAGAGAGAGAGAGAGAGAGAGAGAGAGAGAGAGAGAGAGAGAGAGAGAGAGAGAGAGAGAGAGAGAGTATGAATGGCTCTCTTTGAGTGCTGCTCTTGCAAAATGACACTTTGAATGCTACCTTTTTACATATCTCTTTAGAATAGTAACAAAACCCAAAATTAATTAAAATTTCAAAAAAGAAAGAGTGTATTGGTGTGTATCGTGTGGTTCATGTAGTACACAAAAGAAAGTTTCCCTAGAACAGGGATTCCTAACCTATTTATGTATGTGGACCCTTGAGTCCTAACTTTACGTGTGTGGACCCCCTGAGTCCTACTTTTACGTTTGTGGACCCCATGTGGACCCCCAGTCCTAACTTTACGTGAGTGGACCCCCATATACTCATATGTCATATTTCAAAATTAAATATTCATTTGCAGGTTAGTAAAAGCTAATTATTAATCCAACCCAAGCTTCTATGGTACTCTGTGGGTCCATATGGGACCCTGGTTGTGAAACCCTGCTCTAGGACCCTCCTTCAAACACTTCAAGAAATACACTATAGGTCCAATATGTGTAAATGAGTTGTGAAACCAGTTTGTAATGAGATATTATAAAATGTGTTAGTTTACATTTAAAATTCATATGCTAAATAAAATGGTTCTCAAATCACTAGGTCAATATATATATATATATATATATATATATATATATATATATATATATATATATTATATATATATATATATTATATATATATATATATATATATATATATGAACCGACCGGAGCCCCGGCCCCGGCCTCGGTCCCGGCTCCCGCCCAGGCTAAAAATAAGGGAAAACCGGGGTTTGCCTGCCGGGGTTAAAATGGCAAATCAAACTTGAGTGGACAATCCAATTTCAATTTTTTTTTTTAATTTTCAGCCGATTCTTCTGAAATTTTCAGTGTATACAGCTTTTTTCCGGTGAAAAAGTCCATTTCTAGCTTTTTTTCTGAGTCTATAACTGCTAAAAAAAATTTATTATTTTTTTAAATTTTTTTTTTGAAATTGTACCCTTTTTCGAATAAATAGCGGGACCAAACCACTATTCGAAATGTCCTGAAATTTGGATTATATATTCAAAATTTTATTTGAAACAAAAACTTATAACAGACATTTGTTCCCAGAGTTATACAAAAAATTTTATATTCCCAAAACTGAACACCTATCGAAATTTTTTTTTTTCAAAAAAAAAAAAAAAAAAAAAAAAAAAAAAAAAAAAAAAAACAAATCACCTTTTCTGACAAAATTTTTAAAAAAAACTACAACCATAACATTTCTTATTTTTAGTGGGTGCATAGAGGATGGATGGGGCTACAAATCTCTCTCTATACTTTATACGATGTGATTCGTTGGCTTTGAGATATAGCCTCTCAAAAAAGTCCATTTTGACTAAATTTCAGAAATTCCCAAAGTTTGAGAGGCTATATCTAGTTTCAAACAAAAATCATTTAATAATGCACTATATAAAAATTGTAGCCTTTTCCATCCTCCAAACAATATCCAAAAATAAAGAAATTAGTAGGTAGCTTTTTTTTTAAATAAGTTTTTTCTCCGGAAGAGTATGATTTAAAAAAATTTTTTTTCAAGTGCTTATAACTTTTTTTCTAGATGTGATATCAAAATTCTGTTCTCACCA
>SEYY01004493.1:20000-22730 GCA_009176605.1 Armadillidium nasatum
TGTTTTCTCTGCCCCAATTTGAAATACGAGAAAGATTAAAAGGTCAGTTGCCCCAATGCCATCCTTCTTGAATCTGTCAACTGCTGTTGGGAGGGACGGCTTTCATATTGAAAGGAATAATGAAGGGTGGAGTCATCGGCATAGGAGTGGATAGGAGATGAGGTGAAAGAGAGAAGGTCATTAATGAAGAGTAGAAAAAGTGTTGGTGATAGTACAGAACCCTGAGGAACACCACTGTTAATAGATTTAAAGGATGAACGGTGGCCGTCTACAACAGCTGCTATAGAACGACCGGAAAGGAAATTAGAGAGAAGGTCACAGAGGGAAGGATAGAATCCGAAAGAGGGATGTTTGGAAATCAAAGCTTTGTGCCAGATTCTATCGAAGGCTTTCGATATGTCTAGCACCACAGCAATAGACTTGCCAAAACCCCCGAGAGCGGAGGACCAAGAGTCAGAAATTTGGAAAAGAATATCACCAGTAGAACGTTCTTTGCCAAACCTATACTGGCAATCAGAGATAAGATTAGAAGAATTGATGTTTCCAAATCTTCCTGTGAGGTATATATCCGAAAACTTTAGAAAAAACGGAGGTTAAAGAAATTGGACGATAGTTAGAGTGTTGAGAATGGTCCTCCTTCTTCGGCACAGACTTAATGAGCGCACGTTTCCAGCAAGAAGGGAAGGTTGAAGTAGATAGACAAAGACGAAATAGTTTACCGAGGCAGGGTGCAAGCTCGGAAGCACAAGTTTTGAGAACCACTATAGGAATTCCATCAGGACCTTACGCCTTCTTAGTGTTGAGCTCGGAAGAAATTACAATATTAGGCATAAAAGAGTTTGGGGGGTTGAAGGAGGACGGATTGCTCTGGAATCGTCTAATGTAGAGTTAGAAGCAAAAGTTTGAGCGAAGAGTTCAGCTTTAGAAGAAGGTAAAACAGCAGTTGTGCCGTCGGAAGATATTAAAGGAGGGAAAGAGGAAGAAGCAAAGTTAGAGTTGACATTTTTTGCAAAATGCCAGAAAGAACGTGAAGAAGAGGAACCAGAAAGATTATTGCATTTTCGACGGAGAAAAGGAGTTTTTGTGCATTACGAAGAATAGATTTTGCACGATTCCGGGATGAAATATAAGTTGCGTGAGTTTCAGGAGTTTGAAGACGACGGTAATCCCTGAAGGCAGCATCCCTGCGGCGGATAGCACGAGAACAAGCAGAGTTAAACCAAGGTTTGTTAGGTTTAGTAGAAGGGAAAGAATATGGAATGTACGCCTCCATGCCAGAGAGAATCACCTCAGTTATGCGCTCAGCACACTCCGAAGGGATCCCTCCCACGAAAGCAATAATCATTCCACGGAAAATCAGAAAGTACAACCGCAAGTCAGACCAGCTAGCAGCACTGAAGTGCCACAAACATTTCCTCGCCGAAGGCGGGGACTGTTCTTGCGGAAGACTTGAAGAGACAGAACAAGATATGGAGATAAGAAGGTGATCGGATGAACCCAGAGGAGAAAAGAGTTTAACAGTATAAGGAGAAGGATAAGAAGTAAGGAAAAGATAAAGAATGTTGGGTTTATCGCCAAGGCGGTCAGGGATACGAGTATTAAGTTGTATTATAGAAAAGTTGTAGGCAAGTTCACCGGCTGGATAATGAGAACTAGATGAAAGCCATTGGCATTGGTGAACACTGAAATCACCTAAAACCATGATTTCGGAAAAAGGAGAAGAAGACAGAATGTGTTCTATTTTGGAGTTTAAATAGTCGAAGAATTTTGGATAGTCAGGTGAATTAGGAGATAAATAAACAGAATAAAAAAATTTAGTAGTAGAATTGCAAGAGTGCTTTAGCCATAAAGTTGAGAATTCAAGAGACTCCAAATTAGAGACAAAAAAGCAAATAACATCGCTGCTCACATATGGGCAATAACTGCTTTTCGCTGAAAATTGGTGATAGTGACAGTAGGAGGAAACAGAATAAGGTTTGCTGTCAGCACACTCAAGCCCCTGAGTTTCGGTGAGAAACAAGAGATGAAGTATAGAAAATTAGACAAAGGGGAAATTAGGAAAAAGACCGCGAATGTTAGAGAAATTAATGAAAAAAGAAGACCGTGCACCGAGTCAAGCCAGACACCGGGTCATGGCGGCAAAATCCCTATCTTCGGAGGCTGGCAACTCCAAAGTGATGATGGGGTGAGGGGTGGAGGTTGAGGGGCATTCTTTGGATGCCACCCCTCGAAGCTTCTCCGAGGCAACTCTGACTTTTGCAATTTTTGTTTTGTTTTTATAAAGGTAAATATGTGGGAACATGTGAAGAAATGGGGTGGAGAGGTAGTGGAAGCATATACACTACAGTATGAGGCGAAGGTATCCTAGAGACCCTCTGAGAAGGTGAAACGCGAAAAAGGAAAGATCCAAAGGGCAACGGAGAAAAACGGAATGGTCTAGCCTATCCTATCACTCCGAGGGTTTTGCCCAATAGGGGGTACTTGCATCACTACATGGCGCTATATATATATATATATTATATATATATATATATATATATATATATATATATATAATATATAATAATAAAATAAATAAATAATAATATATTATATATATATAATATATAAATATATATATTATATATATATATATATATATATAAATATATATATATATATATATATATATATATATATATATATATATATATTATATATATATATATATATATATATATATATATATAT
>SEYY01004494.1:0-14856 GCA_009176605.1 Armadillidium nasatum
TCTAGCGTACTTAGTTCGACTTATCATAACCTGAACTACCGAAGTTCCCGTAAGATACAGGCCTAACCTATAAAAGAACGTTGCCGTGAGATACAGGCCTATTGCCGTATTACACAACACTTATATATATATATATATATATATATATATATATATATATATATATATATATACATATATATATATATATATATATATATATATATATATATATATATATATATATATATATATATATATATATATATATTACATGTTACGGAAATTGTTTGGCAATTGCTTCAAGAAAAGCAGTAAATTTTTCATTTTCCTCAAATCTTCTTGACCACATAAAAGTAGCCAAATATCCAACGAGATGTAAAGATGATCTTCCACGTGAGGGTATACTTAATTTGACCTAATTAATTATGATAATTGTAATATAATTAAATATATTGTGTAACATAACCTAAATTCAAGGTATCTTAACTGAAAATAAAATTACAAACTATTAACTTTACTTGAGACCAGGTGCTTTCGATTGTGTTGGTATGTGCTCCGGTGTCCTTATCTTTAAAATTTACCGAGTGGTTTACTGTCAAATGTTTGTAGTCATGTTTTTCTATATCTTTATAACCTTTCCATGAGTCGGTGATTATTGTTGTTCCACATTCTATATTTTCTTTGATGATCTTAGTAAGAGTAGCGCTATCTCGTTTCTCAACTGGAATTAAAAAACAAGCCTTCAAACCTCTTTTAATACCTCCAAATACCCATTGTCACTCCACAAATCTGCCCCTATGATATATCCACTTTCCAAATAATGATTCATCAACTTCCACAACTTGACCCTTTCCCCCGATCTTGGTTGAAAGTGTGAGACATTCCAAAATACAAACTTCTCGCCAAAAGTTGAACCAGTCAATCACTGTAGTATTGCTAACACTAACACAATTTGACACCTGTTTTACTGTTAAATTTTGTACAAAAAAAAAAAAATAATAATATATATATTGCACCTTCGTAAGGTAAATGAATATCCGAAAACCAATAGTTTTTGGGAGAAACAGTACTTTAAAACCACAATGTTTTTTGGTGCAGTAAAAAAAAATTTAACATTTATTTTTTATATTTGACATTTTACTTTATACTTATCACATTGTTTTTCACTAAGAACTAATTTAAAATGTTGCAAAAACGCAAGAAGACACCAATCTCTAGAACAAATTAAACTTATGTCTTGAATATTCATCTTAAAATAAATGACCTATCTCAATGTAAGGGAAAGTTCAACTAAGATTACGACTATCAAAATTTTAAAATATCGATATAAAGGATATCGATTAAAACCGAAATTTGAAAATATCGATATAAAAAATATCGATATATAAGGTCAGAAAACTTCTTAACCTAAGCCTATATATATATATATATATATATATATATATATATATATATATATATATATATATATATATATATATATATATATATATATATATATATATATATATATATATATATATATATATATAGGTCCTTTCTGATTTCACGGAGACCAAAAGTTTTTAATGAAATTTAGCATGTTAGTAGAACTTCCAACGCTGAATCCAAAAATATAAAAAAAAATTTCGAGAAATTTATATAACATATATAAAAATTAATAAATAGTTATGAAAATAGAGGATAATTGCAATACACATTGAATAATAATTTGGCAAATTTATTTAAGAAAGAAATAAAAAATCAATTGAATAATTTATTCTGTGAAGCTCAAAATTTACATCACACATATCTTCCTATAATATTTATATTTTTATAATATTCAATAATTTTAGTTTTACAGAACATTTTATTGATTCCTATAATGAAAGTGACGATGTTACTTTTTTTTTAAACATGGTATTATAACGTAGTCCACACCATATAGTAAAAAACATTTTATGAATATTACTTTAAAGAACGATAATCCTTTTTTTAGTTGCAGAAAACAATCTTGTCGGTGTTATGTGTTGGTACGCAAAGGAACTTGATTAGAAGAGCCTAAAATATCATTTTGATTTTCATATTACGCTGGTCCTAAAAACTTACGTTAATTAAAATTTGTACCGTTAATCTACACCTTTCTCCTACCACTACAGTTAACTATAACAATTATTTGCGTGAAAAAAATATTTTATTTTTACATTTTCTTTCTAATGTTAGCTTACGTTATTAAAGTTGATATAGTTGACTACATTAGAGTTAGGTTTGGTTAGATTACATTAAGGTGAGGTTAGGGTAGATTACATTAATTAGGCTAGGTTACATTAGGGTTAAGTTAGGTTTATACTACGCGTTCAGAAGTTTATTTTACTTTCATACATTTTACAGATGTGTGTTTCATCAATTCTTAATTCAAGTCCAATTGGCAGTGATGGATTACTGTCGAAATTGATGATACCTACTTTTCAAAATGGAAAAACCATACAGGGCGTCTACTTTCTGAACAATGTTTTTTTGGGGGGAATATGTAGGGAGACTGATGAGGTTATTATTACTTGCTGTTGTCGACAGAAGTGAAGAAAGTTTGCTTGACTGCATTACATCAAGAAGTTGAACACAAATCTATTATAATATCAGATCGTTGGGCTAGTTAATATAACATTAATTTAATCTCAAGTTTCGAATACACTCATAAAACAGTTAACCATTAGCAACACTTTATTGATCCTATTAAGCAAGAAAGCTCACACACAAAACATCGAAAATACTTGGTTTCTTTTGAAGCAGAGAAATATAACAGTACGGAACAAAGAGAAAAATGCCCCACTCTTTTATTTATGTGAGTAAAATATATATATATATATATATATATATATATATATATATATATATATATATATATATATATATATATATATATATATATATATATATATATATATATATATATATATATATATATATATATATATATATATATATATATATATATATATATATATATATATATATATATATATATATATATATATATATATATATATATATATATATATATATATTGTGTGTGTGTATGTGTGATGGATCCTATATATTTCTCATTTGCAGATGCGGATGTCGAATTTTGGAGAAGTACGGATGAGGTGGTTGAATTTTCGAAAGTGCGGATGTGGATGGGGATGTTGAATTTCGAAAGTGAGAATGCGGATGCGGTTAATTTTGATAAGGATGCGAATACGTATGCCATCACTAATATATATATATATATATATATATATATATATATATATATATATATATATATATATATATATATATAATATATATATATATATATATATATATATATATATATATATATATATATATATATATATATATATATATATATATATATATATATATATATATATATATATATATATATATATATATATATATATATATATATATATATATATATATATATATATATATATATATATATATATATATATATATATATATATATATATATATATATATATATATATATATATATATATATATATATATATATATATATATATATATATATATATATATATATATATATATATATATATATATATATATATATATATATATATATATATATATATATATATATATATATATATATATATATATATATATATATATATATATATATATATATATATATATATATATATATATATATATATATATATATATATATATATATACATATACATCATATATAGGTGATTTCAATGTTCACCACCACCAATGGCTTTCATCTAGTTCTCATGATATAGCTGGTGAACGTGCTTTCCATTTCGTTATCCAAAACGACCTTGAGCAGTTGGTGCAACTCCCTACCCGTATCCCTGATCGTTTGGAGATGAAGCCAACATTCTAGACCTTTTCCAAACTTCTAATCCTTCTCCTTATACTGTTAAACTCTTTCCTCTTCTGGGTTTCTCCGATCACCTTTTATCTCTGTGTCTTCTTCTATCTCTTCAAGTCTTCCGCAGGAAAGACCACCTTTATAGAAAGGAAGCGTTTGTCGCAAAATGCTGATCTATATTGAGAAAAGAGGCTTCATCACTGAATGAAAAGAACAATAGAAGAAACTTGATCATTTTTTATATATAAAGACTGCAATATCCTTCGATCAAGAAGCGAAGACGCATGTCGAAAGATAGAGAAATTGGAAGAAGAAAAGGGTTGGTTTCTCCATGGTCTCTTATGCAGAGTGTTCACGAGGGCAAAAAGGAAGGTCAGTTTAGAAGGCTTATCAATTCCACTTTTAATTGTATGCCATTCTGGCCTACATACGCTGCATTACAGCTGACACACTTAAATAAATAAATTATTGGAAGAGATTCATCGTCTGATGAATTTATGAAATGAGAGAGAGTTATAATTTTTAAGACTGAACTGGCATTTGGGGAATGTAGCTTCAAGTATAGTAAGAATATTTCTAACAGGTTGGGATGTAAATGAGTTTGTGGAAACCCTTAGGATTGTCTTTAACCTTTCTAATTATATATATATATATATATATATATATATATATATATATATATATATATATATATATATATATATATATATATATATATATATATATATATATATATATATATATATATATATATATATATATATATATATATATATATAAAATGTGTGTTTCAAACTATATTTGCAGAGATTTGTAAAAATGAAAGTTTTAAAAATCGTTGTCTTTTTTATTGTATTATTTAATTTTCAAAAGAAATATGTTGAGTCACTTAGCTTGAAATTTTTCTTGGCTAAAAATGTTAGCAATGTTTCCACTTTTTCTGAAAATTTCTTACGTGAGTTAATATTGACCCAAAATACACCATCAAATTTCTTCTTTATAATGGATGACGTTTCAGTTAATACTATTGACATGGACTTTATGATCAAAGAACTTGCAAAAACCACGTCTACGGCTATTTTTTCCTATATTGAAGATTTTAAAACAGAAGATTTTGATTGGAACATAATTACTGGAAATTTTTATAAAGTGTTTATTATATTATATAAAGATATCATTACCAATTTTTTTGATAAAATATCTCATGACCAACGTTGGGCGCCATCATATCTTTCCATTGTTTCTCTAAACCCAGAAACTCATTTTAATTCGTCCCTTTTCACTTCGTCTATTCAAAGATCAAAATTCATTTTCATAGCTGAAATAATGGAAAAATTTGAGAAGTATTTTGTTAACACATATTCTCTTTATCCAGCTGAAAAATATGCTAATGGAAAGTCGGTTTGGAAAATCAGACTCGGTCAATGGAAAAATTCACGAAGCTTCAAAGATTTATTCATTAATAGATTGAAAACTTTTAACTGGAGCGTTATAAAGACAGCCACTTCCTGTAACACTTTTATTAATTTCCCTTTTGTGTTTCCTTCTTCCAATGGTACTTGCAATGGTGCCAACGTTGATATATTTAGAATAATTGCTGATAAGAATTACTTTTACGTAAATATATCTACAAGAACAGAAGATAATTTATGGGGACATTACACCAATGGATCATGGCATGGTATGATGAGGGAAGTTATCAGTGGCAAGAAAAATATTTCCATCAACAGTAATATTTTAACTCCGCAACAATGGAAAGATTTTGGCATGTCTCATACATTTTATATTCAAAACTATGCCTTTCTTTCAATGAAGCCATTACCTCTTCCGTCCTGGATGAAGTTAATAACCCCGTTTTCAGGAAGAATGTGGCTATTTACATCTATTGTGATTTTCGTCGCAAACACAAGTGGAGTAATTTTCCTCAAAATTTCTAACAATCAGGCTAAATGCGATAGTTTTCGCCTTCTTCTTGAGGTAAGCAATTTTCATTAAATATAGGAAATGCATCTGAAAAAAACTTTTATTTCGTTTCTCGCTTTGTATTTTTCACTTATTATTTCAGGGGTCCTCCAACCACGAGGAAATCCGTTTTTAATGGAATTGGAAAGAGAATAATTTGAAAGGGTAAATATTAATAATTAAATTTAAATGAAATGAGACGAATCTCCGAAGGGGTTAATTTTTTTAATGGGGATCTAACTCCCTATTTCTCATTTTAACATTTTTAACTAAATCCTTCATAAATATATATATATATATATATATATATATATATATATATATATATATATATATATATATATATATATATATATATATATATATATATATATATATATATATATATATATATATATATATATATATATATATATATATATAGATTTTGAAATATATGTAGGAATTAAATGAATATAAGATTTAGATGGTTTATATCTTCCCCAAAGTCTTAGGAAATTTAGCAATTTTTTTTTTTTTTTTTTTTTTTTTTTTTTTTTTTTTTTTTTTTTTTGATTTTATTTTTGGGATCAGACTTTGTATATATCATCCTCTAACTGTCTCTAATTGAATAAAAAAAAGTTTGAAGAAGATCACCGATGCCATTTTTTTGGCAAATTATTTTCTCTGAAAAGTGCTTATTCGAGAAAAACGCACAAACGTATAACTCACAATATCCCTTCTGAAGTACATTCCAGTTATGGAATGGATATGTATAGCCATTTGGAATTATGAAAAACAAATTACATATTTGGAATCAGGGAATTATTTTCTATAAAAATATACCAAAATTTTTACAAAAAATTATAAAAAAAATTCCCTGGAAAGCGATATGCCACCAGATTCAAGGTCGTTCGACAAGTATCACAAGAAAAGTCTTTTTCTCAGG
The DNA here is from genome assembly GCA_009176605.1 of Armadillidium nasatum. NCBI lineage: Eukaryota > Metazoa > Arthropoda > Malacostraca > Isopoda > Armadillidiidae > Armadillidium > Armadillidium nasatum. The sequence continues at coordinate 6,765 of SEYY01004494.1, forward strand.
AACCGTTTGAAATTATGAAAAACTAATTACATATTTGGAATCAGCATAATCTTACTATAAAACTGATTAAAAAAACAGATGGAGGAAATACTTTCCCTTCCAAAACAGGCCCCACAATCTTATTGTTGTTTTTTTTTAGCAACAATCCATGATTGAGTGGTCTTTTCTCAGTAAACATTTGGAATGATGAAAAATTAATTTCTTATTTGGAATCAGGAGAAAATATGCTACAAAAAATACTTTAAAAAAAATTAAAAACTCCCCCCAAAAAAAATATTTAATTTTTTGACAAAAATTTCTCAGGCTGTTTCAAGGTCGTTCGACAGGTCTCATTTGAAAATTGTTTTCCTCAAGAGCCGTTTGAAATTATAAAAAACTAATTACATATTTGGAATCAGTATTCATTTTATTACAAAAACTCCTGAAGAAAATTTTGATAAGATTCTTCATCCCTAATAGTGATGCACCTTGAAATGGAGGGGACCCTGAAATCAAAATCATTTTTCTTTAACATTTCATTTTTTTTACATCTGTCCCATTTTTATTTTAATCACATTATGCAACTAAATAGTAATAATTTATTATTTCAAGTAACTAATGAGATATTTTCTATTATTTCCAATAGATTACTGGATTAATATTTCGGCAAAATATCGTGAAGAAGCATTCATCTTTGTGGATGAAATTATTTCTTGGAATCTGGGCCTTGATGATATTCATTTTAACAACTGCTTATTCCTCAACACTAGTGTCGAATTTAACGTATCCTAGCTATCCTCTTATTGTTAAAAGCTTAAAAGAAATGGCAGCAAACAATATTAAGCAAGTATAACATTAATAATGCCAACCATTTACCAAAACAAATTTTAAATTTAAGTAGAAATAAGAATATTTTTACTTAATATTAGTTTCTTTGAACTATTTTTGCTTTTTTTCATTCTATTTTGTTTTCTAAACATTTCAATGAACATTTAAAGACCTAGGGTAGGTTTATGAGTTTACAAATGGATATTGGACCAGCATCGCTTTCTAATTTCCGTTGTATTTAATAAAAGGATCCTTCCTCAATTCTCGCATGGTGGCACCTATGTCTTCAGTTTCAAGAAAACCTTCCATTTAATTCCTCGAACTCTTTTTATCTTTTTAACCATCTGTTCCTTTCTCTTAGCTACCTTCTGATTCCGATGATTTTCATGTGTTGCCACTATTTTGGAATAGCTCCATATTTTGTATTTTATGATAGACTTTACTCATTTATAATCTCTGATTAATATCTTCCAGTCTTTGCAGCTTTGAATCTCAATATTTTCATCTTTGCTGTTTGTGTCCTATTCCCCTCCCACTTTTTTGTGCTTATAAGCTCTTCCCTATGCAGCAGTTTGGGTATTAGTACACGTTCCAAGATTAACTTTTCACCTCTACCTCCTGTACATCCTTTATGTTGGAGGTTATTTCTCTTACTGTTCTGGCGTTCCGTTTATTTACAGTATATTTGTAATCACCGTGCATCCCATTTGCTTTTCCTAATACGCCCCTACCACAGGTAAAGTATTAACTTTCTTTCTGTTAACTTCTACATTCATCCTCTCTCTCCTCTCTGCTCACTATCATAATTTCCAAGTTATTCACATGCATGCCAAATCTATTTTTTCAATCTGCTTTGAAAAACGTATCACAAAATCTCTCAAATTTCATTTTCAGACACCAACACTATGCGTCATTAGCTTACAGAATGTTTTGTCTCTGTAAAAACTTGTCACCTTCGAGCTCACTTTTCATTTTATTGTGTCCAGGTATGCACAAAATAATACCTATTAACTTTCTTGCTTTGCTCTAATTCTGACTTCGGGTCATGTAATCTTTGTTTTCAAACTCAGTTCTCGCACTACTCTTATCTTTCTCGTACGTGTCCAAAGCTTCTCTAAATTTATTTCACCCTGTAATTAAACCATAGTTTTCTTCAAAATCTCTCTATTTTTAGTTTTGATATCAATTTTATTTTTCCAAATATATTAAAGCATTGCAGGTTTCTCTTTAATTGTCATCCCTTTCTCCAATCGCCATTCTAGCTGTGAGAATAAGATCCATAGTGCTACTATTACATTGGTTACCTTATGCTTCTCCAGTAAATGGGATTATATTATCTTCAATACTTTTCTATATGTCTATACAAGGTTATCTGTCAAGGAGACCACTTTTCAGTTTAACAGTCTCCCACGTTTAATTTGTCCAATTTTGGAATAATAAATGATTTTCTATATTTCCGGGACCATGTTCTCGCCTCAGCACTATTAGAAAACCTCAAAAGGTAATCTCAAATAAACATGTCTTATTTTTATTTATAGTTTAACATCTGTAGTCGGCAAAATTTTAGAACCAATAATAATGAATATAGTGGATGTGTATCATGAAGATCATGAGTAGCTTAATAACTCTCAATAAGGCTTTAATTAAAAGAAAGATTATTGATTAACAAATTTGGTAGAATTTTTGAATGGGCTATTTACGATGAAGATTTCATAAAAATATTTTGATGTCGTTTATTTGGACTTTCTAAAAAGCATTTGGTAAGGTCTATTATCCAAGGTTAATAAAAAATCTTAGTTCATAAAATATAGGGAAAACTTTCAAAATATAAAAGATATTGGTTATTTGACTGGAAACAACAATGGGGAGTGCTCAAACTTTTAGAATGTCATTAGTGTGCTCTTGGGCCCTTTTCAAGGAAAAATAATGTTTACTATAATAAATGGTGGTAATGTTTTAAGCAATATTTTGAAATTGCAGACGGTACTAAACTTAGAATCAGTATAAATTGTGAGAAAGATTATCATGCACTGTAAAATGATTTGGTCAAAAATTTTACATATGAAATTAAAAATAATGATAAATGAAGAAGAAACAGCGAATATTATTACCAAATAGATAACTCAGTTATCATAGTTGTCAGTGATGAAAAAATTTTGAATAACTGATTAAGGATTTTAAATTTGCAAAACAATATGATGAAGCTGTTAAGAAAGCTAACAAAGTTAGCTTTTACTACCAGAAACTTTTAAAAATCGAAAAATATAATTCAACTCAATAAAACGTTTGTTAGATCTCATTTAGAATATGCTGTTCAGATTTAGAATCCACACCTCAAAAAGGATATAGAAAAATCAAATGTATTCAAAGGGCTACCAAAGAAATACTAGAATAGAGATGTTAATCATAAAAAACGAGAACTTGAGATGCATTAATGTTTTTCGTCCATTGGATAACCTTTATTAACACCTATTCAGTGGGAAAGGATATCTTAGGCCTAATTCGCAACTGTTAAACTGGTTCTGCAACCTAGTCAGTATCTGAGCGGATGACAAAGGCATATTAGACTCACTCTATATCTGTAAAATGATAAATAGATTGATGGCATTTAAAACATTACCTAAGTTAAAATGGTGACCTTTAATAGTGAAAGGATATCAATTCATTATTAAGGGTATCCAGCACCAACTAAACTAATTCTTAACCTTAACCTTAATGCGCACCTCTATTAATGGAAAAGATATATTAGGCTCATTGCATAAGAGAGTTGGCAGACGCAACGAGTGCGACTCGTGATGCATTCCTTTTGATACGGTGAAATCTGCAAAATAAAATTCAGTGATTTGGTGCGATGCAGAAGATAAAAAAAATGCTATGAATCTCGGTGCAGGCCCATTTGTGCCCCACATCATATTACAGTTGCTACATTCAACTATAATCATCTTTCCCATTAGTATATATATATATATATATATATATATATATATATATATATATATATATATATATATATATATATATATATATATATATATATATATATATATAGTATATATATATATATAGGAAGGGTCTTCACTCTGTCAGTGGGACCAGAATCTTTTCCCACTAGCTCTCAAAATTCTTTCTCATACAGAGCTCTAAAAGATCATGTTTTTCGGTTCGTTACTTTTAACGTTAGTCTAAGTTCTTCCGATAGTATTCTTATTTATGTACCTTTTTCTGTCTCTTCAATTCTTCCACAAGAAACATCACCTCCTGCGTGGAAACGTTTTTGAGATTTCAATATTACAAACTGGTAAGACTCACTGACCTACTTCTTTTATTTTCCTTGGAATGGTAGCTGTTTTTACGTAAAAGATCCCTCGGCGTGCACTGAAAGTCCAACAGAGATAACTTAAGAAACCTTGGTTTAACATTGAAACTTTTTTCTTCGTTTAAAATGCAAAAAATATTCTCTAATTTTGTTTCTTCTTTTAGTAACTGCTGTTCTGCCTTATGCTAAAGGTGAATTATTAGCTCACACCCATGCGACTTATTCCACGTTAGACGATTTTAGAGATATTCCTCCTCCTCCAATTCATTTATTCTTAACATCTTCTAAATGGGTTATTACTGCTCTCTTTGATCTTACCATTCAGAATGCATGGTGTCCTCACGATATTCTTCCTGTGGTTCTCAAAACATGTGCTTCTGAGCTTAAACCACGTCGTTCTACTAGTATTCTCTTTCTCTTATTCTTATGCGCTTCAATATTTTAGTGGATCTTTAAAAGTAGTTGGTGCTAGACATATCGAAAGGAATAGGTAGAATCTAACACAATCTTTAATTTCTAAACTTATCACTTTCATTATTTATCCTTCACTCTGATTTAATTCTGGTTTATCTTTAGCAATCGTTTTTGGTCAAATAAAATCTATTAAAAGTGGTCTTCCTTAGATATCTGCAGTATCCTCAAATCTTTTTCTACTTATATATATATATATATATATATATATATATATATATATATATATATATATATATATATATATATATATATATATATATATATATATATATATATATATATATATATATATATATATATATATATATATATATATATATATATATATATATATATATATATATATATATATATATATATATATATATATATATATATATATATATATATATATATATATATATATATATATATATATATATATATATATATATATATATATATATATATATATATATATATATATATATATATATATATATATATATATAGTTCGTTTAAGTTCATAGAGTTCGCCGACCAAAATGTCAATATTGTTATTGAAATTAGACATAATAGAATCAAGAAAAGTCAAATCTAGCTAAGTCAAGTAAGATACTTTTTATTTCGTTATTTTAAGCATGCCAAGTAAGTTCAGATTTACATGGAAACTGATTTGTAAATCATCACTAAAAATAATAATAAACAGTTTCTAAGGGGAAGGTGCAGCTGCATCCTCCTGACAAAGCCCATGTATCGTTGCGCTAATTTAGGAGAAGTGCGGTGCTGTGTACCGTATTTCGCATTGAGTGCAGTATACATATAGTGTCAGTTCACCAAAGTAGGGTAGGAGAGGTTTAGCCACGATTTGTTAATGTAACTTCTTACTTAATGTAGTCATCGAACTCTCATTATTATTTCATTATGATAGTTATTATTAGTAGTATCAGTTATTGTTGTAGTAGTTATAGCAGATGTGTTGCAGTAATTAATATAAAAAATTTTTTTTTCTGTTCGCAGAGTTTGTGGCCCTGATTATTTCCTAAAAGGTATTGGTTTCATGAACACAAACAACAAATATTTATCTGAAATAATGAAAAAAAACTACATTCCTCTCAACTTTTCAACTGATCCAAGAGAGGTTTAACATTTTTCTATCTACTTACAACATGTGAAAGAAAGGAATTGCATGTGCGTTGTTCCCATGGCTAGTGCAGTGTATCATCAAATTCAGTACAACCTAACACTTACTAATTCTTATCTGGTTGATGATAAGGTAAGAACAGCTCGTCAGATTTAATCGTTTCCTTATTTACTAAAATATTATCAAATTTTGTTACACTTTGTATTTTCATATTTATTTTTTCAGTTTAAATTATCATTTTTACACCAGAGTTGGTGATAAATCGCAATCAAGGTCAAATTAAAAACTTACATGCCCATATAGACAGCATTTGAAGGAATGCAAGTCGAAAAAATAAATGAAAGAAATGTTTTCAAGAATTTACCAGTTGAGTACATAAGATCGAGCATAGCGGTTATGTTTGAGGACAGAGAGTTTGACAGAGAAAGGATTAGACTCTGTAGAAAGATGTTGCACATAAGACTTCTCAATGGAAGAGGTATGCGATTGAGGAGTTCAGGCAGAGGAGTGGAGTTTGTTGCAATAATTCGCCGAGCAGAAAGTGACTGGGGAGTGCTAAAGTGATTTTATATAAGACAAAAAGCACTAGACTCCACCTTTTCAAGGGGATCAGAGACATTGGTCCCACCTCAGATGTCGGAGCAAACAACTGGGGTGGTTTGAAGAAATTTTAAAAACACCTCTGAATACCCAAACTTTTAGCATCTTGTTTAGAAAGAGAAGCAATGTGATCCTTCCAAAAAAGATCACGAGAAAAAGAAACATCAAGTTGGATAGGGTTGGAGGAGGAGGAATAGCTCCGTAAACATCTAAGGTGGAAATAGAGCCAATGTATATATATATATATATATATATATATATATATATATATATATATATATATATATATATATATATATATATATATATATATATATATATATATATATATATATATATATATATATTTACAGAACGCCACCACTCACTAACAGAGCCCTTTTCAAGGAGGGGGCACACACACATAGAGAGAATTCGTTTAAACACACACACCTAACGCACAGCCCTCAGGTGGGCGCAAACGGAAGCCTTGAAGAGTGAAAGATTAAATACAGAAGGAAAAATAGATGAAGATAGAGAGTTCCACAGAATAGAGGTGGCTGGAAAGAAAGAGGTACTACAACGGGCTAGCCTGGGATTTCCTACGTCCACACAAAATTGGTGCGAAAGCGGGCACCCCTTGTGCAACGAGGGCGACGCAACGGTGGATGAATGCGAGAGGCCAATTCCCTCGAGCACCTGCCATTGTAGTACCTATAGAAAAGAGATAGCGCGCCAACGTCAAGTCGCAGAAACAAAGGGTCAAGGGAGTTTGAAAGTAGGGGACAGTTAATTAATCTTATAGCTTTTGACTCAACCCTATCCAGAAGAGAGGAGGAGCCGGAGCCCCCCAAATGTGAGAACAGTACTCCATACAAGGGCGAATAAGACCCTTATATATTTGGAGTAACTGCTCAGAAGATAAAAATTCTCGCAATCTAAACAAAACTACTAGCTTCTTAGAGGCAGCTTTAGCAACCATTGTGATATGTGGTTTAAAAGATAGTTTGTTGTTTATGTTTAGACCAAGAATGTTAATGTTATTTACAGGTGAGACTTGGAGAGCCATCGAAGAGGATAGGAAAGTTAGGAGGTGTTTTTGAGAGGGAGATGTGAAGAAGTTGAGTTTTTAAAGAGTTGAATTTCACAAGGTTGCTATGACCCCACCGGGAAATCCCATCCAGATCGGCAAGAATAGAATCGGAAAGTTGAAGACAAGAAGCAACTCTAGAAGCAAAAGAGGGAGCAGATTTGAAATGAGTAGAAGAATGTAGAGTTGAGTCATCAGCATAAGAGTGAACAGAGTTAGAAGTGCAGTTGAGAAGATCGTTAATGAAAAGTAAGAATAGAGTTGGAGATAAAACAGAACCCTGAGGAACATCACAGTTGACAGAAAAGGAGGAAGAGGTCGCTCCATATACAAGCTGCCGAAATGGAACGATCAGAGAGAAAACTAAACAAGAGTAAGCAAAGAAAAGGAGGAAACCCAAAGGAAGGGAGCTTGGAGAGCAGTGACGCATGCCATACCCGGGAAAAAGCCTTGGATATGTCAAGCGCTACCACACAAGACTCTCCGAAGTCCCTAAGGGCAGAAGACCATAGATCAGTAAGATAGGAAAGTATGTCGCCAGTTGACCTCGAGCGTCGAAAGCCATACTGGTGATCAGAGAGAAGAGAATGAGACTCCAAATGATCCAGGAAATGAGAGTTGAGAAGAGTTTCAAAAATTTTAGATAGAACACAGGTGAGAGCTATAGGTCGATAGTTAGAAGGGTCAGAGCGACTACCTTTTT
>SEYY01004495.1:0-14438 GCA_009176605.1 Armadillidium nasatum
ATTCTTTTTAGAATGCCCCTTCTCACATAAGCGGTATGTGTGTATGAAGGTTACAGTACATGCGTAATCTAAAAAGTTATCATGATGACCAGGGCAATCATCTGTTGCATGCTTAGAACTAGAGCAAAATCTACAAATATTTAATTGATCACAGCGTTGTAATCTAGATTCAAGGTCCGGGTAAGCCGGACATTTATTCATTGAATGACCTGCAGCACTACAAAATTTGCAAGGGAAAACATGATTGGAAGCATTAGTTTTATTATGAACGTAATTAGATTTGGTAGATTTTTGAGTGGTCTTAAAGTTTAGGGTAGCTTTAGTTTCACTATTACGGCAAATTTATCATTACTACCTTTACTTTGGCTACCACTATTATTAGCAAATTTATTATACTTATGACCATTATTGTTATTCCTACTATTACCATTATTATAAGGCTTACCAAATCTATTATTCTTAAAGTTACTATTATCATGCTTAGGCTGAGGCTGAGGTCTTTGCCCTAACTCCAAACGTTTAAGTAAAGTGGGAGAATGTTCAAAAACTTCTAGGATACTAGGGTAATTGTTTTGAATTTTTTCAATAACGATTCTTGAATTTAAGAGGTACTTATAAACTTTCATTGAACTGACATTTTAAAACCGGGTGTCTCGGGTACAAGGAAATCAAAACCATATGACTTAAGGTCATAGGTCAAAACTTTCATTTCATTAAGATAACCCTTCAAAGCTGCTAGATTATTTTCTGGTGGGGCACGGATTTCATATAACTGTTGAAAAATCTTCTCAACAATAAATTCTTTATCAAGGTACTCCGATTTCAAAATATCTAACGCAACTTTATAATTCAGTCCTTCAGGACTTAGGTGCTTAACCATATCATAAGCTGTATGGCCTAAATTACTAATTAAATGAATAAATTTTTCTTCATCAGAATAAACAGCATTAGTATCAATAAGGGCATTAAATTTCGCTAAGAATCGAGAGAAAGCTAACTTGTCATCCTCATCTCCTTCAAATCTACCTATATGTATAGGGGGTTCTTTAGCACTCCTATATAAACTTAAATTAGGCCTAGCCCTATCAGGAGTATTAGCACCACTATTTTCAGTGGGGTTTACTAAGGGAGAAACGGATTCTTCGCTAGAAACGGAAGGAGTTACTGACTTCGCTAGATTAGCCGCTATAGAACAAATTTTCTCCTCGGTATCAATTTTATACTGAAATGATGTATCACGATCACTAACGTAATGGTCACGCAATGAATCAAACTTATTTATATTGGACAATATAATTTTATCTATTTTCTCTAAGGATTTAAGATAACCTTTTATTTCCGCAATTTTTTCTTTTATAAATGACTCGCTCGCTCCAGTTTCAAATTTATTTAATAACAACTTCACTCGATTTTTTAAATCTTCTCTTTCAATAATAAATGAACGGTTCAAAGACTGGCACTCTTCCAATTCCGACATTCTAAATGATACTTTAAAGTTAAAAATTATGGAAAACGTTTAAAAATTAAATATCAATTTAAAGATACTCCAAAATTTACGAAATTCAGAAATACAAGTGAGCAACAAGGTAATCTAAAGGCTAATAAACATCGGTCTAATTACTTCAAAAACCGGTCTCAATAGTATTAGTACTATTTTCACTTTTTTTTATGGAAAGTTTTTGGGTTTATATTTTAAATAAACCCTGCAGTTAAATAAGAGACAGTAATGTGACTGTCTGTCCTAAATATTAAAGTAAAATAAACCAAATATTAAGATATATTAGCCTAAATTAAAAGTAAATTATAAACAATAAGAATATAAAGTCACTCACCGAGTATTAAGATAAAATGAGCTTCTAGCCAAGTTTGTTAATTATTTGTATCGTTTATTTTGTATTTCCATAAAAAAGTGGATACGGAGATAGTGCCTTTAATCGTTAAAGACTTTATTTAAAATTAATTTAAAAAACCTATTACCTCTCTCAACTGAACAATTGCCACATAAACATTAGGTCAATAAATCTAGACTCTATTACCATCTAAGAACTTTTCAAAAACGTAAGTCTAGTATTAAAGTCAATTTTTAAACCCCATAGAATACCTAACAAGCCTACTCTATGCTAAAAGTTAAGATCAACAATGCAAATTATAAAAAGAGTAGGACTGTCAATGTCTTAGTTCCAATATAGCAATCTGAGCCCAAATTCTGTCCTAACATTCAAATAAACAATTAATTCTAGAAAGGTCTCTTATAGTTAAATACTTTAATTCTCTGGAAGATCTTGTCGATGAGGTTGATGAATTATTAAAGAACACTTAATTTCTTTTTAAATGAACGAGCTCTAAGGTATATAGCGAGTGCTTTAGCGTGTTTTTTTTAAATCGCCTACCCACTTATTGTTGCTTCCTCAGCCAATCTAATTTTTTGGGGAAATTTAGGTACCTCAAAGATAGACCAGTTAGATTTTCACTAAAGGCAAATATAAAATCAAAATAATTTTACCTTTAAAAGCAAAATGCAAGTATTTTTCAATATCTACTAATTTATGAATTAAATTATTAATAAATTTCTTATTAATTAATTAATTAATTTTTTTTTTATTTTTTTTTTTTTTTTTTTTTTTTTTTTTTTTTTTTTTTTTTTTTTTTTTTTTTTTTTTTTTTTTTTTTTAATTTTTTTTTTTTTTTTTTTTTTATTTATTATTCTTAATTTTAATTATTAAATTAATTTATTTACTAATTAATTATTAATTTTTTTATTAATTTTTTTTTATTTTTTTTTTTTTTTTTTTATTTAAATTTTAATTTTTTTTTTTCAATTTTTAATAATTTTGTTTGTTTCTTATTATTATTTGTTTGTATTTTTATATTCTTTAACTTCATTATTTTTCACTTATTTACGTCATATATTTACAATATATTCTTTAAATTTATTATGTTTTTAAAATTATATTTTTATGATTCTTATTTATTTTTACACTGTGGTTGTCTGTTTATTTGTCCTCTGAAGTTTGTCTTTAAAAAAAATCTTCAGCTAAAATCTTTTGCTAAATTGATGGAAAATTGGAAATCATTATATGAGCTGGTAAAGAGTAGAGTTCTTTAAAGTTTTGTTCTTGGGCCTTTTGCATTCTTAACCTATATTAATGACTCGGATAAGGGATTTACGGTTTAGTGTCTTAAGTTTGCTGATGACTAAGCTTGCCTATCCTATTAAAATATTGAGATATGACTGAATATAAAGTGCTACACTATGGCTACACTTCCACCTAAGGACTGACCGGAGCTGAAATTTTGCCGGTGTTCTGGATGTGCGTTTAGACAGAAAAATGTACTATAATATATGGAAGAAAAATAGAAGGGAGAAGTAATACTCAAGTGATTTTTCTTCTTTACTTAAAAAATTATTAAAAGCAAAAAAAAAATATTGGGAGTATTTGTCCTTTTCTACTGCTGAAGTTTCTTCCTGTTCTGTTCTTATTCTACCATATAAACTAGTTGAGCCAAGTCTGAAAAAGGATAATATAGACTAGTTTTTTGACTTGACTCAAAATTAAATTTGATTTTTAAATCTAATTTTAATTTTTAAATAGATTTTTAAAGTATATTAAATTGTAGACTGAAAATTATATGCTGGGACCCCTTTCTGTTTTCTCAAAATAATTTAACAAATTATATAAAGGGTACATTCTTTTAAAATTATCAGCAAAAATTATAAGAATGTGTACATACCCTTTTGTATTAAGAAATTATTGCATTTAGCAGAAACATGTTATACTCTGCTTGTTCTACAATTGTTGATTTTTGGGAGTGGTCAGGAACAGAGTCCAAAGACAAGGTAGCCAAAAGAGTTTTAGCTACAATTTATTTTTTACTTTAAATATTATATATTTGATTTTAAATTAGATTTATAATCAAATTTTATTTTTACAACAAATTATGTAATTACAATGGCCAAATGAAAAATAAAAGGTAAAAAATGTAAATTTACTTAAATTTATAATTTTTAATACAAAAAAGAAAGAGAAAAAAATTTTTTTTTTTTTTTTTTTTTTTATACCTTCCTTTTCTGTACAGCGTTTAAGGCTTTAAGCACGTTTAAGCACGCACATGTGTTCTGGCTGGGGTTGCCTAAAATTTGTAAAGAGGTAATATCAATTTACTATGAAAGAGGTCAATAGAACTGAAACTTTAGGTAAGAAAATTAGATAAATTTAATTAATAAATATTTAATTATAAGGAAGGAGTAGGGTAACCAAAATTCACTTAAATTAATGATTATATACATTTTCTCCAAAAAAAAAATTTAAGAAAATTACAGATTTTGTACAATAAAGTTTAAAAAAAGATAAAAAGTACAAAAATTGTAGAATTTTTTTTTCCTGATCCATAATAGTGATTCAACAATCAACAGGTTTGGAAAAATGTAAGATATAAAATTATCAATATAACCTGTATTTATACATAGTTATTTTATTGCTGTGTATCAAACTTGTATAATTTAGCTATATTATTTCAAAATTATTATTTTTATACATTCAATCAGTATGGCTAAAAGATCAGCTTCAGCAGTATGAGAGTAATTTACAATGTTTCAGGATAGGCTTGAAATACCTAAATGTAACATTTGCATCCTGGAAATTAAAAGAGGACCTCTTTGTGCCCCAAGTAAAAATTTTTCAACCAAATCTTTATAGGGGCATCTAAAATCAAAACACAAAGATGAACATTCACTAGCAGAAGAGGAGTGGTCAATAGAAAAAGAAAATATTGAAAAAACAAGAAAAAATCTTAATTTTCTTATATTTTGTTTGATTTAATTCCACCATTAAAAATTAAAATTTGCCATTTTAACCCTGGTTTTCCTTGATTTTTAGCTGGGGTGGGGGTTTATTAGGGTCCCAGTCCATCCATACCTCCACCACTCCTTCCTCTATGTTGGTATGGGTAAAATGAGTATCTGTCTGCCTCATATTCCTGTAGGGAGTCTCCATAAAATGCCTCATTGAACCATGCTTCAGTAATGGAAAAATGGATGATATTAAGAAACTGCATAGCTCTCAGCTTGATTTTAGAAAATGTAGATCATGTCAGACTAACCTAGAATTTATAGAATATATTAGTGAATGTGTAGACAGGGGTGATACAGTTAATGTTATATATTTAGACTTTAGCAAGGCTTTTGATAAAGTACACCATGTAAGCCAGATGCAAAATTTGTCATTAGTGTGATATGAACCGACACAGGCCCCCAGACCGGGCTAACCCAGCCATTTTTACTTACCCCGGCCCTGGTTAAAAATCAGGGAAAACCAGGGTTAAAATGGGAAATTATACTTCAGGGAACAATCCAATTTCATTTTTTTTTTTTTTAAATTTTCAGCTGATTCCTGAAATTTTCAGTGTATATAGCTTTTTTCCCTGTGAAAAAAAGTCCATTTCTAGTGTTTTTCTGAGTCTATAACAATTATTTTAATTTTTTTTTTTTGAAATTTGACACTTCAAATGAACGGCGAGGGCAAACCACTTTTCGGAATGACCTGAAATTTGTACTCTATATTCAGAATTCTATTGGCAACAAATACTTGTAACAGACTTTTGTTCCTAGAATTATAGAAAAAATGTTATAAACCCAAAACTGAACTATCAAAAAAAAAAAAATCCACCTTTTCGGACAAAAAAAATTTAAACAAAAACACTATAACTATAACATTTATTTTTGGTAAGTGTATAAGGAGGGATGAGGCTACAAATTCCTCTCTATACATTATTCAATGCGATTTGTTGGTTTCAAGATATAGCCTTCAAGACGATTCATTTTTGACCAAATTTCAAAAATTCCCAAAGTTTGGGAGGCTATATCTCGCTTCAAACAAATAGCATTTAATAATATATATATATATATATATATATATATATATATATATATAATATATATATATATATATATATATATATATATATATATATATATATATATATATATATATATATATATATATATATAATTTTTTTGTCTCCTCTGGTGGTCACATTTTTCAGAGTATTGTGGTTCCAGGAATTTTGCTAATTAATTTAGACTTTCAATGACTAATAAACTGTATGTTGGCTAGACTGTTTGCATATTGAAAGTTGAATATGAAACAAGCCAATAATAGTGAATGGCAACTTTTTTTTTTAACTGGGACAGTCATATACCTATCCAGCCCTTTCCTAAACATGCAAGTGAATTGATTTCTGTAACTTCTTGCCAACATATAGCTATCATATAGTTCACTTATTGCCTTTCTTGCTCTTGTAAACAACATTGCCATTTATTATACCTATCATTTTATTAAATTGATTCATTTTTTCCAAATAATGATTAGCCACTTTCAGATTACTATTAATAATCACACCCAGATCCTTCTCTTGTTCCACAGACTTCAGCCAATCTTCATACAGATTGAAAGTTAAATCTTACATTTGAGTAATATACATTAAAAATCATGCACTTTTTATTATTAAAATTCATATGCCACTTACCTGCTCATCCAAAAAATCTTTTTAATCTAAAACTTAAAGCAAAAAAGTAAAGAAGAAAGGATGTACAGGTATATCTTGATTAGTCCAGTTTCACTATAATCCAGCTTATTAATTACTAATTATAAAATTTAAAGTTAATAATTTTTTTATAAGAAGTGAAAAACATAAGCATACTTCTCACTCAGAGTCTAACTATTCAAAGAAAATGGCAACTTTATATCTTTTTGATTGTTTCAATCATGATAGGCCTATGTGTCTCTGACTCTTCAATTCTTATGTCAATTCCAATGTTTTCTCCTCTATTTACAATGTTGGAAAAAAAAAAAAAAAAATTTTTTTTAAACATACCATATTACATTTTTTTTTTCTCTCTCTCTCTCTCTCTCTCTTTTGCCTTTCCCCTTTCTCTTTGATTCTCTTTACTTTTCTTTCTTTCTTATTCTAACTAATTCTCTCCTGTCGTCTCTTTCCCTCTCTCCCACTCTTATCTTCCTGACAATTTTTTTCCCCTCATTTCTCTTTCCATTTTCTATTTCTGCTTTCTCTTTTTCCATTTTTCTTTCTCAAGTTACAAATCGTAACCTTTTAATCATGTTATACTATCCTAGTGGCATTTGACTTTCCATTCCACACTTTTGTGCTTGAATTCTTCTCACACATTATATAAATATAAATATAACTCATTCACCTTGATTTATAAAAATATTTCTGCCCTTATTCCCCTGATCTGTAAATATATCTTCTATCTTAATACCAATATTCACACCCCACACTTGACATTAGTGATGGGGTGATTAAGAATATTTTGATGATGACGATTATAGTAAATTTGGCAATGATGAAATTTAAAAGTATATTTTAAAAATTTTAATTATTTTTAAAAAATTTAACAATTTTATAATAAAGAATTAAATTATCTTTTCTGTATTCATTATTCAAATGCGTAAATACATGTAATTTTTAATATATAACATAAGGTGTCTCACTCTCTCTCAGACCCAGATATGCGCTTATAATATCAAAGTCCTGGTCATAAGTTAATAAAATTTACTTCGAACAGACCTTTGCATGTGAGAAGCGAGGTAAAATCATGAAGCTACGCCACTTGCCACATATCCAATGTCAACATGTATGAAATTGAATCCTTCTCTGTAGATTGAGACATTTCCAAGGAACTTTGGTGGCAACATTCCATAACATGGAAGAGCTTGTGCAGACATGCTTGATGCTAATGCCAATCACTTCCAACACTTGCAATATTAGGACGATTCTCATGTATGAGTCTTTAAAATTTGGGGGGGTGTTACCAAAGCCCCCTTACTTGTGATGTTCATAACTTTGCTTTTAATTAAGATATTGAAAAACGGATTTCAATTTCAGATTCAGTGGTTTCAGCCAAAACTCTACACACACATTAATTTTCACCCAACCTGAGGGTGTGGTTCCAAATTTCAAAATTTTTGCTCGATTTATCAGACTACATCTCTCACCAAGGCTTTCTCGTGGCAAATTTTATTAATTTTGGACTAGTACTTTGACATCTATAACTGCATATCTGGAAGAGAGAGCAAGTGGGACATCCTGTAGTATCTTCAGAGGACATTGATTTTAAAAATTATGTGAGAAAATGGACAGACAAGCAAATTTCTAGTACTTCAAATATAGAGCTCTCAAATTGTATTGCAGAAACAATCATTTTTTCAAATTTCTGGGATAATACAATTTCGTATTAGAGAGTATATGTGGCCACCACTTCTAAACAGCTATTCAAAAAAAAAAAAAAAGAGGGCAGAGCATATATATATATATATATATATATATATATATATATATATATATATATATATATATATATATATATATATAATATATACCGTATATAATATATATATATATATATTTTACACACATCACCACCACTCACGGGCAAAGCCCTATATATATATTTTATATATGGGTCATTCCAAGTCACTTCAACCAAAATTTGGCAATTTTTTTCCGTGACCCCTTTCGATTTGTATAAAAAGTGGCACACTAACAGATCTTGTTGAGAAAATATGAATGGCGTTTATTGCAGGTCTCTAGCTCATACGGTTCAGAAGATATGACCTTTGAAACTTTGGTCAAAAATGTCAATTTTCAGAGAGTAGTCCGAGGTCAAAATACAATATCTCGGCTTCTATGGCACTTAGAAGCATCGTGTAAAGACCATTTAAAAGATCTTGAATAGCGGTACAACATTTATTTAGATGATTGTGACCTCGGAGGTCAAATAAAAAATTTGACCTATTGGTGACCTTGACTTTGAAAAAAAACCTCATCTTCGATTTTTTTCAAACTTTGCTGAATTATTGTTATATATGTATATTTTAATTTTTTTAATGAATTATTTTTGGTTTTGGCTTGGTTTAGAAAATATAAGCAATTTAATAAGTACAAATATCACATTTTTCACTTTTTTGCGATTTTTATCTCATTCAATGTATAGTTCCAACATTTCCATTTCTCTTTCTCTCTCTCATATATTATATATATATATATTATATATATATATATATATATATATATATATATATATATATATATATATATATATATATATATATAATATATATATATATATATATATATATATATATATAGGAACCGACCGGGGCTGGAATTTGGCCGGGGCCGGGGTCACCCAAATTTGGCCGGGGCCGGGGTTTCCTAAAATTTGTAAAGAGGTCAAAAGCACTGAAATTTTAGGTTAAGAAAATTATATATTAATTTTATTTAATTGTAAGGAAGGAGTAGAATAGCCAACATTCACTTAAATTAATGATTATATGCATTTTCTCTAAAAAAAATCAGAAAATTACAGTTTTGTATATTTAAAGTTTAAAAAAAGTACAAAACTTAAAAAAAAAATTATTCTAATTCATAATAGTGATTTAACACGTTTACCTAGGTAAGACCCAAAGGGAAAGTTTGAAAAAATGTAAGATATAAAATTATCAATTTAACCTGTATTTATATATATCATTGTTATTTTATTGCTATGTTTCAAACTTGTATCATTTAGCTGCATTATTTAAAAAGTATTATTTTGTTTATACTTTCAGTCAATATGGCTAAAAGATCAGCTTCTGCAGTATTTGAATACTTTACAATGTTTCAGGATAGGCTCGAAATAGCAAAATGTAACATCTACAGTCAGAAAATTAGAGGAGAACCTCCGGGTGCTACAAGTAAAAAAAATTTCAACCAAATCTTTTTGGAGTATCTAAAATCAAAACACAAAGATGAACATTCACTAGCAGAAAAGGAGCGGTCAAAAGAAACAGAAAAGAAAAAAATCTTGATTTTCTTATATTTTGTTTGAAATTTTTCTTTATTATTTGACTGATTGAGCTGAAATTTTCAAAGTATGTGAATTTTTTCACGAAGTTCTGAGTTGATTTCGAGCATTTTTTTGAGTCTATAACGGTTTGAAACCTATTTGGACCCAAAGTTGAAAAAAATGAATAACTGGGTCAAACCACTGGTCCACATGAGCTGAAAATTTAACTGAATACCTTTGCCCCAATTTCTTGCATTGGTGGGAATAGATTTTTGATATCACGTCTAGAAAAAAGTTACAAGCTCTCGAAAATTTTTTTGGAAAAATCCTACCCTTCTGGAGGAAAAAATTATTTAAAAAAAAAACTCTACCTACTATATTTTTTATTTGTGAATATTGTTTAGAAGAGGAACAGGGCAACAATTTTTATTTAGTGCATTTTTAAATGCCCTTTGTTTGAAGCGAGATATAGCCTCTCAAACTTTGGGAATTTTTGAAATTTGGCCAAAAATGGACCTTTTTGAAGGCTATATCTCAAAACCAACGAATCTCATCGAATAAAGTACATAGAGGAATTTGTAGCCCCACCCCTTCTCTATACACACCAAAAATAGGAAATGTTATAGTTGTATTTTTTTAAAAAAGATTTTGTCTGAAAAGGTATATTTTTTTAGTTCAAAAATTTTTTTTTCTATAGTTGGTCAGTTTTTGGCTTATAACATTTTTTCTATAACTCTGGGGACAAAATTCTATTAAAGACTTTTGTAGCCCATATAATTTTGAATAAATAGTCCAACTTTCAGCTTATTCTAAAAAGTGGTTTGGCCCCGCCATTCTATTGAAAAAGGGTAAAATTTCCACAAAAAATAAAAATAAAAAAAATACTTTTTCCATAATAGACTCGGAAAAACGCTAGAAATGGACTTTTCTTACCGGTAAAAAATCTATATACACTGAAAGTTTCAGCAGAATCGGCTGAAAATAAAAAAATAAAAAATAAAAATTTGTATAATTTGCCATTTTAACCCCGGCCGGCAACCCCGGTTTTCCCTGATTTTTAGCCGGGGCCGGGGCCGGGGTCAGTAAAAATGGCCGGGGTTGGCCGGGGCCGGGGCCCCGGTCGGTTCCTATATATATATATATATATATATATATAATATATATATATATATATATATATATATATATATATATATATATATATATTGTAAGGGGCTGGCTGCTGCCGAGTATATTTTTCTCGTATTCTCTGAGGAATATAGTCTTACCTGCTTGTTGCTTTGCTGTTATGCTGTTTGATTTTGACTGTGCTTGGGATCCACAATATTAATAAGCATGTGCCATGTCCTAGACTGGAGAGCGTGAAGGGAGATTGATATTAACATGTTTATTTGTTTAGATACGTTAATGTTATTCTTCTATGTTAAATTTATTTTTATTATTATTATTTATTGAGTGCACTTGTGCTAATGAAAAGTCTTATGAGCTATTGTTCCCATTTCGGGCAATAATTAAAAACAGGTTATTCTTATTCAAACAGGTTGTTATTCTCAAGAAGGCATATTACCCTTTCAAGAGTAGGTTATATTCTTTGTGTTTTTTATTATTATTATTATTAATTCATTATATATTTTTAGATCATTTAAACTGAGGTGAGGCACTGGGGTAATTATTTATAATTCTCACAGGTGCCGGTCTAGGGCCTTATTGCCTAGTGCTAATCTGGAGTTATAATCTCTATACCTATCAGGTAGAAAATATAGATAAGAGACCTTAATGGTTTTTGAGATTATCATATATTTTTTTTTTTAATAAAATTTTAATATTTAATATTCACTTTGGGAAAAGAAAATATGTCAGTAGTGTGATAAATTTCACAGTAAAACATTTTCCACTTTCAAATCTTTGGTTGTTTTAAACCATTACTCTTTTTTTCTCTTTATTTTGTGTATATAAAGAGGCTATCTTGTGTACTGTGAACTATAGATAATTTTATGTGAATATTGTAAGTGTAAGATCAATATATATATATATATATATATATATATATATATATATATATATATATATATATATATATAATATATATATATATTGATCTTACACTTACAATGTTCACATAAAATTATCTATAGTTCACAGTACACAGGATAGCCTCTTTATATACACAAAATAAAGAAAAAAAAAAAGAGTAATGGTTTAAAACAACCAAAGATTTGAAAGTGGAAAACGTTTTACTGTGAAATTTATCACACTACTGACATATTTTCTTTTCCCAAAGTGAATATTAAATATTAAAATTTTATAAAAAAAAAAAAAAAAATATATGATAATCTCAAAAACCATTAAGGTCTCTTATCTATATTTTCTACCTGATAGGTATAGAGATTATAACTCCAGATTAGCACTAGGCAATAAGGCCCTAGACCGGCACCTGTGAGAATTATAAATAATTACCCCAGTGCCTCACCTCAGTTTAAATGATCTAAAAATATATAATGAATTAATAATAATAATAATAATAAAAACACAAAGAATATAACCTACTCTTGAAAGGGTAATATGCCTTCTTGAGAATAACAACCTGTTTGAATAAGAATAACCTGTTTTTAATTATTGCCCGAAATGGGAACAATAGCTCATAAGACTTTTCATTAGCACAAGTGCACTCAATAAATAATAATAATAATAATAAAAATAAATTTAACATAGAAGAATAACATTAACGTATCTAAACAAATAAACATGTTAATATCAATCTCCCTTCACGCTCTCCAGTCTAGGACATGGCACATGCACATTGATATTGTGGATCCCAAGCACAGTCAAAATCAAACAGCATAACAGCAAAGCAACAAGCAGGTAAGACTATATTCCTCAGAGAATACTCCATGCAATCTGAAACGAGAAAAATATACTCGGCAGCAGCCAGCCCCTTACATATATATATATATATATATATATATATATATATATATATATATTATATATATATATATTATATATATAATATTATATATATATATTATGAGAGAGAAAGAGAAATGGAAATGTTGGAACTATATATTGAAAGAGATAAAAATCGCAAAAAAGTGAAAAATGTGATATTTGTACTTATTAAATTGCTTATATTTTCTAAACCAAGCCAAAACCAAAAATAATTCATTAAAAAAATTAAAATATACATATATAACAATAATTCAGCAAAGTTTGAAAAAATCGAAGATGAGGTTTTTTTTCAAGGTCAAGGTCAAGGTCACAATAGGTCAAATTTTTTATTTGACCTCCGAGGTCAAAATCATCTAAATAAATGTTGTACCGCTATTCAAGATCTTTTAAATGGTCTTTACACGATGCTTCTAAGTGCCATAGAAGCCGAGATATTGTATTTTGACCTCAGACTACTCTCTGAAAATTGACATTTTTGACCAAAGTTTCAAAGGTCATATCTTCTGAACCGTATGAGCTAGAGACCTGCAATAAACGCCATTCATATTTTCTCAACAAGATCTGTTAGTGTGCCACTTTTTATACAAATCGAAAGGGGTCAGGGTTTTTTGTCGGTTGAAGTGACTTGGAATGACCCATATATACTGTGTAAATTAATCAAAATAATTGGTAGAAAATTGATGATGATGATTGAGAAAAAGTAGGCCAATTTTAACGATGATGATTAATCATCCCATCACTAGTTGACATGCATAAAACTATGTAATTGACAAAATTGGCAATTCATCTAATAATGAACATAGGAAAGTAGAGACAGTTAGAAGCCACAAGGGCCTATCGAGACTGTCCCAGTCCAAACAAATAATAATAATAACAATGACAATACTAATACATGCACAAAAGACTAGGTCTATCCCTTCCCTAGTTATTCAGTTCATTCATGCAAAGATAAAAGCAAAACCAAGCCCAACTACACATGCAACATTCAATGAACCATCACCCACTACAAAAAAAACTGCCATTAGGCTTAGTCATAGGTTGATCTGTTGATCTAAAAATTCATATATACCCGCCAATTTGGCTTAGTCAAGTTATATTATATAATACCTAAACCATCCATATATCTATCTAGCCCCCTTTTAAATTTGACAAGAGAATCACAGTCAACAATCTCTTCTGGCAAGTCATTCCAAAAATTAACAACTCTATTACTGAAAGAGTATTTTCTTAGATCGAGATGGCATGGCTTCTTTTTAATTTTTTTATGTCCTCTAGTTACTCTTCCACGGTCCAATATAAAGTATTTTTCAATCTCTGTATTACTGTCAGATGCAAATATTTTGTAAACTTGTATCATATCCCCTCTGAGAAATCTCCTTTCAACCGAGAACATTCCTAACTCCTTCAACCTCTCTTCATAACTCTTATTTTCAAAGCCAGAAATCATCCTTGTTGCTCGACGTTGTACTCTCTCCAGCATATCTATGTCTTTTCTTAAATGATGAGCCCAAACCTGTGCACAATACTGTAATGCTGGCCTAACATAGCTATTATATTGCTTGCTTAAAACCTCTTTGCTATTGTAAACTACATTGCGATTAATTATACCTAACATCTTATTTGCTCTATTCCTTGCTTCCAA
>SEYY01004496.1:0-7500 GCA_009176605.1 Armadillidium nasatum
AAGACATAGACGAAATAGTTTACCAAGGCAGGGTGCAAGCTCGGAAACACAAGTTTTGAGAACCACAGGAGGAATACCAACAGGACCGTATGCCTTCTTTGTGTTAAGCTCAGAGAGAGCAGAAGTGACGTCTTTAGAAGAATTACAATTTTAGGCATAATGAGTTGGAGGGGGTTGAAGGAGTAGGAACAGCTCCGGAATCGTCTAAGGTTGAATTTAAGGCAAAAGTTTGAGCAAAGAGTTCAGCTTTAGAGGAAGGCAAAACGGCAGTTGAACCGTCAGAAGATACTAGAGGAGGGAAAGAGGAAGAAGCAAAGTTAGAGTTGACATTTTTTTGCAAAATGCCAGAAAGGGCGAGAGGAAGAGGAGCCAGAAAGATTATTGCATTTGCGACGGAGAAAAGAGTTTTTAGTATCTCGAAGAATAGATTTTGCACAATTCCGGGATGAAATATAAGTTGCATGAGATTCTGGAGTTTTAAGACGACGGTAGTCCCTGAAGGCAGCATCCCTGCGGCGGATATCACGAGAACAAGCAGAGTTAAACCAAGGTTTATTAGGTTTAGTTGAAGGGAAAGAATATGGAATGTACGCCTCCATGCCAGAGAGAATCACCTCAGTTATGCGCTCTGCACACTCCGAGGGACCCCTCCCACGGAAACAGTAATCTTTCCATGGAAAATCAGAAAAGTACGACCGTAAGTCAGGCCAGTTAGTGGCACCGAAATGCCAGAAACGTCTCCTCGCCGAAGGGCGGGGGCCGTTCTTGCGGAAGACTTGAAGAGACAGGACAAGAAACGGAGATAAGAAGATGATCGGATGAACCCAGAGGAGGAAAGAGTTTAACAGTATAAGGAGAAGGATTAGAAATTATAAAAAGGTCTAAAATGTTGGGTTCATCACCAAGACGGTCAGGGACACGGGTAGGGAGTTGCACCAACTGCTCAAGGCTGTTCTGGATAGAAAATTGGAAGGCGAGTTCACCAGCTGGATCTTGAGAACTAGATGAAAGCCATTGGCGGTGGTGAACATTGAAATCACCTAAAATGAT
The DNA here is from genome assembly GCA_009176605.1 of Armadillidium nasatum. Lineage (NCBI taxonomy): Eukaryota > Metazoa > Arthropoda > Malacostraca > Isopoda > Armadillidiidae > Armadillidium > Armadillidium nasatum. Next base: position 1,051 of record SEYY01004496.1, read on the forward strand.
GATTTCGGAGAAAGGAGAAGAAGAAAGAATGTGTTCTATTTTGGAGTTAAGATAGTCGAAGAATTTTGGATAGTCTGTAGAGTTAGGAGATAAGTAGACAGAACAAATAAATTTAATTGTAGAGTTGCAAGAAAGTTTGAGCCATAAAGTTGAGAATTCAGAAGACTCCAAATTAGAGACACGAGAACAAACAACATCGTTGCGCACATATGCGCAACATCCGCCTTTGGCTGAAAATTGAGGATAGAGACAGTAGGAGGAAACAGAGTAGGGTTTGCTGTCAGAGCACTCAGACACCTGAGTTTCAGTTAAGAACAGGAGATGAGGTCTAGAAGAAGAGAGGTGGTGTTCGACAAAGTGGAGATTAGAAAAAAGACCGAGAATGTTGCAGAAATTAATGAAAAACGAAGACCGTGCACCAGGGCAAGCCGGCATAGAGGTCTTGGTGGCGCCAACCCCATCACCGGAGGCCACCAACTCCCAAGTGGTGATGGGGAAGGAGTAGATGTGTTTTTTTTAATATATTTTTTAAATTGAATCAATTCCTCCTTAATCATTCTTTTTCTTCTTCTTTTTCCTTTGTCCTTTTCTTCTTTTTCTTCTGTTTTTCCTTTTTCTTTTTCCTTATCTTCTTCTTTTTCTTTTGTCTTTTTCCTTTTCTTCTTCCACTTTCTAAATCTCTTTTATCCACTTTTAATCTTTAATTAAGAATTTTATTACATTTTTTGTTAATGTTTCTTTTATCATTTATTTATTTTATTATTTTTCATTTTTTTTATTAATTCTTTTTTTTTATTATTATCTTAACTAATTTTATTCTGTTCTAATTTCTCAGCTCTTATTAAATGTCTTCTGGAATTTTTTCATAAAATCTTTTTTATTTAAAGTGCAATTTATTTTATTTTAATTTAATTTTAATTTAATTTAATTCAATTTAATCCGCCCCTCTTGGATTCTCCGAGGCAGATTTAAGTTTTGCCATTTTTGATTAATTTAATAGGTAATGTAAGTATAAGCGTTTGTAAATATTGTAGGACACATGTGAAGAAGGAGGAAGGTTGGAGCATAGGCACTCCAATGTGAGTCAAGGGTACACTAGAGACCCTCTGAGAAGATGAAACGCGAAAAGGAACGAAACAAAGGGCAACGGAGTGAAACGGAATGGTCTAGCCCATCCTATCACTCCGTGGGTTATGCCCAATGGGGGGTACTTGCATCGCTTCGGACGGCGCTACGTCCTCCCCATATATATATATATATATATATATATATATATATATATATATATATATATATATATATATATATATATATATATATATATATATATATATATATATATATATATATATATATATATATATATATATATATATATATATATATATATATATATATATATATATATATATATATATATATATATATATATATATATATATATATATATATATATATATATATATATATATATATATATATATATATATATATATATATATATATATATATATATATATATGTGTATGTTTTGTTTGTGTGCGTTTATGTGTATGTGTGCACGTTTGTGTATGTGTGTGTGTGTGTTCAAAGACAAAAGAGATTTTACAATCAAATCGTTGCTGCTCAACATGAACTTTGAAAGGCATTTGAGCGGCATGTAATTTCGAAAAAATATTTTGATAGAGCGGCATTTGAAAGGCAATGGGCGAAAACATAAACATCGCTCTAATTCCTCTTTAATTCCTCTGTAGTGTCTTCCAAATCCTGAAATAGAGAAATATGAGAATCTTCCTTATTTCCTTTCTATAGAAAGGAATTAGACCTGTATTTATTTGCAGTATATATATATATATATATATATATATATATATATATATATATATATATATATATATATATATATATATATATATATATATATATATATATATATATATATGCGGGAAATGCACGATGGAGGTAATACGTAGGACAAAGTCATGCCACACCCGTAAGAACAAACATAGAAAAACAACATCAGTGTAAAAATATTATTTATTGACAAACGAGGAAAATGGTAGAGGCACACATCCATGTCAAACTCACAGGAGGTATTTGAAAAGAAACCCATTTGCAATAGGGCAAGTTTCAACCAGTCTGAGGAGGCAATGACGAAGTCTTTGGAAGAAATCGGCATGCGTGCTAATATTGTGGTTCCAATCGGCCATAACACGAGTTGACAGCGTTCAATTCAGCGATAGTGATTCGTAGCTTCCTGGATTCTACCGAACAGGTTCCGAAAAGTGAGCTGGAGATTTCATAGATTCGGATTCGTATTTGAATTTGATTCAAATTGGTATTGGAAAGCTCTGGATTACGGATTAAGATTCGGTCATTTTTTTCTTTTTTTTGCGGTAACATCGAAATTTAAACAACCTTCTTTATTTCTCTTCTGGCCTCTTATCAAAAACATTACTAATAACTCCTGTAAATTTGCCTTTCGGACCCTTATTATCTCTGGTTACATTGTAGCTAACGCTCCTTTCTAAAGAGGCTAATCTCTTTAGCCAATTTTTTTCATTTAATTCCACCCTGGACGATTCTAGAATATCTCATCCTACTCCTTCTCCTCTCAATAGTTTTATGTCTCTACCTATTATCACATATAATCAGGTGCATGAGATCCTGAGATCTATGGATGGAAGGAAAGCGGCCCGAATTCGAATTGCTCCTCCCCGTGTATTTAGAGGGAGTGTTCGTCTGAACTAGAGCCTGTCTTCGTTCAACTCTACTCTCTATGCATTAACACTAATACTTTTTCTCTGTGCTGGAAGAGAGCATATGTTCAGCTGATCCCGAAGAAAGATATTCGTTCTACTACTTATAGCTATCGTCCTTTACCTCTCTCTTGTATTCTGATTAAGATCTTTGAAACTCTCCTCAACTGTCATTTCCTGAATAACCTGAAATCTCATTTCCTTCTTTAAGATCATCAATATAACTTTAAAAGCTTGAAGCCTACTGGAGCCTATTCACTGATTTATGATCTTCTACCTTTTGGGAGTACTGGGAGTCTTGTTTGGTGGTGTTTGATATTCAAAGCTTTTGACAGTTTAAGACAGACTTGAAATTCAATTTTTAAAACTCAAATTTTTTCCTTTAAGAAGTCAGACTAACTTTCCTTCTACTTGGACGGTTCTCATCTCTCACCTGTGAACAACAAAAAAACATTCATGAGCTGAACATAAACAACAAATTGTCTTCAAAACCTCATATCCCAACGGTTACTAGGGCAGTCTCAACGAAGCTGGGAATTCTATTCAGGTTGCTACAATTTTTTTAATGAAGTTGCTCCAATTATGTAAGGATCTTATCCACTCATATATGGAGTCCTGTTTTCTCATTTAATGGTGATTGGGATGGAGGGCTAAGTCTCTGCCAGTCTTTTAAGCAGGGTTAAGTTTAAGGCTAAAAGAGAAATAAACTGTTCCCTACTTTTAAAAAAATCCCTTGACCTTCAATTTTCAAGAAAATTTTGGACTGAATATCATACTTAAGAAGTGCTAAAGAAGATTTTTACTCTACTATAATTTTACCATTTTCTGTGTCTTTATATACATCAGATATTCCACATTAAAAAGAATATTAAAAATATGGGCCGAGTTAAACTTAACTCTGATAGGCTAAATCTGCAAATGACAATTTCAACACCAAAGTCTTTTTTTTTTTTTTTTTAAACAAATGAAAATGTGTATTTATAATTACGAACGAATTTCTGATGACTGTAGTACATTTATTTTAAGAGTCTGAAAATAGGAAATAATATACTCTGTATCAAAAAAATTGGAACATTTCCTTTTTCTCGGTGTTAGCTCCTGGACCCATTGAATTATGGTTTTGAACCCTTTGGAGTATGGTCATGGCCGACACAGAGCCCTTGCTTTTAAACCTTATTTCTTCTTACAAAATATCCACAAACTAAATGACATCTCTTTTTCACATTAACGTGTTCCTAAACTTTAAGTTTTTCTTTTTCCTGAACGTGTTTCTTTATTAATTCTCAACTCTATACTTTATACATTCATACTTTCAAAGATGAACTCTTCTCTTAAATTTCGTCTCTATCTCTTGTTACAGAAATTTTAATCACAAGTTTTCTTTCAATTTTCTCCAACTTATGACAAATACTTTAATTTCTTCTAATATAATATGATATATGTTCATCTTTTTTACACTAATAAGGCTTACGGTATGGACATATTTGTATTATTTTATACAGTCTAAGGTCTAGCTTTAAGCTTTGATTCAAAAAGTTCCCCCTTTCAGTATCAAAGCTTGTCTGTGAATTCTCAATACGTAGCTTCATGACAGGTATGCATTAAAGGGTCACCGTTTATCCTTCTTCACGACAAGCGCAATATGTTATTTATATTTATATTGTCTTTTAAATACTATTTGTACAGTTCATATTTGACCTTCAGTCTATTATTTCGTTATCTATTCACTACTATTATGGCTCTTCTTTGCTTCACTCATCCAAGTGTCTTGAAGCAGCTGACCACCGACTTTTCTTGAATACCAAATTGGAGAGCCAAGATATTTTTAGTACCTGAAACCTCAGTTCTATCATCTAACATCTAGATGCCTCAACCTCACAACTATTTCATCTTCGAAAGCAACTATAATATCTTTCTTTAAACATTAACTTGCTCTAAATATTCCTGAAACTTTCTCAAACTGATAATATTTTCTGTTTTTTTTCAGTTTTTTTTAATTATCAGAGGTTAGTTGTTAAACTCTTTTACCACATCTCAGTTTCGTGTTAAAAACAGTTTTATAGTTCATCCTTTTAAGGAATACTTGCAACCACACAACGTTTCTTGAAATACCAGAATTTAGGTCACCTTTATTCATCTACTCATCACTTTCAAAAATCCTCTCTCTATTACGGCATTTATTCTTCTTCTAAATTCTTCTCTGGCGTGTCTTTCCTTAGAGGAGACCTCGTATGACTGATCTTTGTACACTTTTATCCTTTCTCTTTCAACTCTTTGACATTTGAATGAAACTCTTATCGCACTCTTTCATTCATTCTATTTGTCTCATAAAATAAATCTTTACACTATTTTTCCCTAATAATAATAATAATAATAATAATAATAATAATAATAATAATAATAATAATAAAAATAATATAATATTAATAAATAAAATAAAAAAAAAAAATAAAAAAATTTTTTATATATATATATATATATATATATATATATATATATATATATATATATATATATATATATATATATATATATATATATATATATATATATATATATATATATATATATATATATATATATATATATAATTTTTTTTTATTTTTTTTTATATTTATATATATATATAATATTTATTATTATTATTATTATTATTATTATTATTATTATTATTTATTATATTATTATTAGTATTATTATTATTATTATTAGAAAGAATTCGTCACTCCAGAATCACTTTTCAGTTAAAATGAAAACAAGAAATGTTAAAAATATATATTTGTATTATTATTATTATTATTATTATTTTTATTATTATTATATTATTATTATCGGGATTATTATATTATTATTATGCATTATTATACCCTATTCATATGAAATATAATGCAGTTATTAAAAAAATTATTATTATTATTATTATTATTATTATTATTATTATTATTATTATTATTATTATTATTACTATTATTATAATTATCATTGTTATTATTATTATTATTATTATTATTATTATTATTATTATTATTATTATTATTATTATTATCAGCAAAAAAATTAGTCTAACGATTTTTTTATGAGGTAGGTAGAGTGAATGAAAGAATACAATGACCCGTGATGGCAACTTTCCGGTCATGAATGAAGCTTCAATTATTGCAAATTTTGCTCTCTCTTTTTCAAAGAGTATCATGTTGCTTTCAGTCATTCTTTTCTCTTTTGTCTTTTACAGAAGAAGTTTATAATGTTTGCCAACCTAATCTTTATTCTGATTTCTGCGTCTCGCTCCTTCGATATCTAAGTATTTGAAGTGGTCTTTTCAACTTCTTGCTTTACAATCCTCTTTAGTTCTAGGATAGTCTTTTAGTCTATAAATATGTCTATACTATATTAATATTAAAAATAAAAAGTTTGAGAAAATGATGTGAATTCTATAGTGTTAAAGGGGTTAAATCCATTCTTGTTGACTCTCTTTAACAAAAGTTGTTTTTCATTTATCTTTTCATAGGTGCATCAAAAGTGTTTTACATTTTGTGAGTCATCAGTTTAAATGATCCGTTAATAATATGGGAGAGCAATTGGTCCTCCAAAGAGAATATGTAAAACATGTTTAAGGGTGCTTATTAAGCATATCTGAAATCATTACAGTCTATGATTCATCATCATAACTGTGCATCACAAAAAGAAGGACAAA
>SEYY01004496.1:20000-27500 GCA_009176605.1 Armadillidium nasatum
ACCGGATGGCATTCCCCCTCGCATTCTAAGGGAATGTGCTTCAGAGGTAGTGCCTGTCCTCGTTCAGCTCTACTCTCTATGACTTAATACTAATACTTTTCCTCAGTGCTGGAAGCGCGCATTTGTTCAGCCGATCCCGAGAAAAGGGAGCCGCTCTGACAATTCCAACTATAGACCAATAGCTCTCACTTGTGTTCTGTCTAAAATTTTTGAAACTCTCCTCAATTCTCATTTCCTGGACCATTTGGAGTCTCATTCTATTTTCTCAGATCATCAGTATGGCTTTCGAAGCTCGAGGTCAACTGGTGAAATACTTTTCTATCTCACTGATTTATGGTCTTCTGCCCTTAGGGACTTCGAGGATTCTTGTGTGGTGACGCTTGATATATCCAAGGCCTTTGTCAGGGTATGGCATGCGTCGCTGCTCTCCAAGCTCCCTTTCTTTAGTTTTCCTAATTCTCTTTACTTACTCTTGTCTAGTTTTCTCTCAGATAGTTCCATTTCGGCAGTTGTAGATTTAGTGACCTCTTCTTCCTTTCCTGTCAATTGTGGTGTTCCTCAGGGTTCTGTTTTATCTCCAACTTTATTCTTACTTTCATTAACGATCTTTTCAACTGCACTTCTAACTCTGTTCACTCTTATGCTGATGGCTCAACTTTCCATTCTTCTACTCGTTTTAAATCTGCTCCCTCTTTTGTTTCTAGAGTTACTTCTTGTCTTAAACTTTCCGATTCTATTCTGGTTAATCTGGATGGGATTTCTCGGTGGGGTTATAGCAACCTTGTGGAATTTAACGCTTTAAAAACTCAACTTCTTCACATCTCCCTCTCAAAAACACCTCCCAACTTTCCTATCTTCTTCGATGGGTCTCTCGTCTCACCTGTAAATAACATTAACATTCTTGGTCTTAACATAAACACTAAATTATCTTGGAAACCACATATCACAATGGTTACTAAGGCAGCCTGTAGGAAGCTGGCAATATTGTTCATGTTCGAAAATTTTTTTCTTCTGAGCAGTGTCTCTTATTTTATAAAGGTCTCATTCGCTCTTGAATGGAGTACTGTTCTCACATTTGGAGGGGCTCCTGCTTCTCCTCTCTTCTGGATAGGGTTGAGTCAAAGGCTAAAAGATTAATTAACTGTTCTCTACTTTCAGACTCTCTTGACCCTCTATCTCTGAGACTTGACGTTGGCGCACTATTTCTTTTCTACAGGTACTATAATTGCAGTTACTCGAGGGAATTACCTTCTCGCATTCCACCACCTTTGCGTCGCCCTCGTTGCACAAGGGACGCCCTGCTCTCGAACGAATTTTGTGTGTGAAGCTGAAAACTCCAGGCTTGCCCCTTAAAGTGCCTCCTTCTTTCCAGCCACCTCTGTTCTGTGGAACTCTTTTACCCTCATCTATTTTTCCTCCTTCATTTAATCTTTCTCCTTTCAAGGCTTCCGTCTGCGCCCACATGAGAGGTATGCGTTAGGTTTGTGGCTGGGTGGGTTCTCTGCTTTTTTTCTCTTTTTATAAGCCCCCTCCTTGAAAAGGGCTCTGCCCGAAAGTGGTGGTGATCTGTAAAAAAATAAATAAATTAAAAAAAAAAATTTAAAAATATATAGCACAAGATTCAAGCCTGTGTGGGTAATATATTTTAATTTCACTTTTTTCATATAATAAAACAAATAAATATTAATGCATCATTTACATGTTTCATTTTTATTTTTTGGATGCCTCATCAGGAGGAAAAATGATCACACGAATTACACTCAATTTCACTCACTCTCCACTCTCTTATATATATATTATATATATATATATATATATATATATATATATATATATATATATATATATATATATATATATATATATATATATATATATATATATATATATATATATATATATATTATTATTATTATTATTATTATTATTATTATTATTATTATTATTATTATTATAATCTTCCGGGAAAAAATGAATTAAATTTATTCAATTATATTGTAAGATTTAACAAAATTGTCACAACTAACAACAGTGAAGAAAGAAGGCAAATATTTTAATAAGATTTTAAATAGCTAACTGAAACACTAGAGATTGTATTCATTTTCAGTTCAATTATTATTTGTATTTGAATTATATCGTCAATAAGGCAGATGAAATCTTTAATATATTTATTTTCGAGTGCATATTATTTGCATAATATATATATATATATATATATATATATATATATATATATATATATATATATATATATATATATATATATATATATATATATATATATATATATATATATATATCAGAAAGCTATGGGGAGGAGACTTTAATGCAAAACACTACCTAGATCTAACCTGACAGTGACCTAACGATATTCAATGTGCTAAGAAACAAATTTACCTAAACTTATCTAAATGAATTAAAACATTTCGCCTTATTTTGTTATTTAAATAAAATATATATATATATATATATATATATATATATATATATATATATATATATATATATATATATATATATATATATATATATATATATATATATATATATATAATAATATTATATATTATATATTATTATATTTTTTTTTTTTTTTTTTTTTTATTTTTTAAATATTTATTTAATAAAAATTTATTGATATTTAAAATATATTTTAATATAGTATTAACACATTTATTGCATGAATAAGACTTACGTTTTAAGCTATTAAAACGTAAATCATTTATTAATATATCATTATTATTATTAATAATATTGCAAGTATTCTATATATATATATATATATATATATATATATATATATATATATATATATATATATATATATATATATATATATATATATATATATATATATTATTATATATATATTATTATATATATATATATATTTTATATATATTAAATATATTATTTTAATTTTTTAAAAAATTTTTAATTAATATATTTTAAAAAAAATATAAAAAAATAAAAAAATTAAAAAAAGTTAAACTATATCAAAAAACTTTTATTTTTTTGTTTTAGCTTTTCACCACTCTTTTACACTGCATTCACAACGTATATATATATATATATATATATATATATATATATATATATATATATATATATATATATATATATATATATATATATATATATATATATATATATATATATATATATATATATATATATATTGGGCTAATTGGGGGGCAATGCGTCGTTTCTTTGCTAACTACCATTGGAGTGAATCTTGCTTTGTCTCTGGGGACGCTTCTCTGTTGAAAAGGTAGGGGTCGTGATCCTTGATGGGATAGTCAAACTCATTCCATCTTCAATTAAATCTTTATCTCCTCAAAATGCATGGTTCGATGGCAAGTGTTCTTTTGTACTTTGGGAGAGTAACAATGCTTATCGGGAGAAAAAAAACTTTCCTTCTCCTATCACTCTTGCTAATTTTCATTCAGATCTGAATTGCTGCAGGGATGTTCTTCGACTCTCTAAGCATTCTTTCACAAAATGGAAGTGCGCTGACTTCCATGGCTCTTCTACTGATAAAAATTTCTGGTTTCTTATCAAAAATATCTCTAATAACTTCTGTAAATCTGCCTTTCCTCCTCTTATTCGCTCTGATGGTTCTGTTGTTAATACTCCCTCTGAAAAGGCAAATCTCTTCGGCCTACTTTTCTCATCTAGTTCCACATTGCTCGATTCTGGCATCCCTTCTCCATACTCATTCTCCTCTCAGGTATCCCATGTTTCTACCTGTAATTACTCATGATCAGGTGCATGAGATCCTGAAATCTATAAACATCAAGAAGGCCAGTGGCCCGAATGGCATTCCCCCTCGTGTTCTGAGGGAGTATGCTTCCGAGTTGGAGCCTGTCCTCGTTCAGCTCTACTATCTCTGCCTTAATTTTAATACTTTTCCTCAGTGCTGGAAGAGCGCATTTGTTCAGCCAATCCCGAAAAAGGAAGCCGCTCTGACTCTCCTAACTATAGATATATAGTTCTGTCAAAAATTTGTGGAACTCTCCTCAACTCTCATTTCCTGGAACATTTGGAGAGTCATTTTCTTCTATCAGATTACCAGTACGGCTTTCGATGTTCGAGATCAACTGAAGACATATCTCCAATCTTACTGATCTATGGTCTTCTGCCCTAAGGGACTTCGGGGAGTCTTGTGTGATGGCGATTGACATATTCAAGGCTTTTGACCGGGTATGGCATGCGTAGCTTCTCTCCAAGCTCCCTTCCTTTGGGTTTCCTTCTTCCCTTTGCTTACTCTTGTCTGGTTTTCTCTCAGATCGTTCCATTTCGTCACTTGTAGATGGAGCGACCTCTTCCTCATTTTCTGTCAACTGTAGTGTCCTTTAGGGTTCTGTTTTTCGTAGCAACCTTATAAAATTCAACTCTTTAAAAACTCAACTTCTTCACATCTCCCTCTCAAAAACATCTCCCAACTTTCCTATTCTCTACGATGGCTCTCCCGTCTCACCTGTAAATAACATTAACAATCTTGGTCAAAACATAAACAATAAACTGTCATGGAAATCACATTTCACAATGGTTGCAAAAGTGGCCTCTAAGAAGCTGGGAGTTCTGTTCAGATTGCGAGAATTTTTTTCTTCTGAGCAGTTACTCCAAATATATAAGGGTCTTATTTGTCCTTGTACGGAGTACTGCTCTCACATTCGGAGGGGCTCCGGCTCCTCCTCTCTTCTGGATAGGGTTATATCTAAGGCTAAAAGATTAATTAACTGCCTCCTACTTTCAAACTCTCTTGATCCTCTATCTCTGCGACGTGACTTTGGTGCACTATCTCTTTTCTACAGGTACTACAATGGCAGGTGCTAGAGGGAATTAGCCTCTCGCAATCCTCTACCTTTGCGTCGTCCTCGTTGCACAAAGGGGTGCCCTGCTTTCGCACGAATTTTGTGGGGATGTAGGAAACCCCAGGCTAGCCAGTTGTGGTGCCTCCTTCTTTCCAGCCACCTCTGTTCTGTGGAACTCTCTACCATCATCTATTTTTCCTCCTATATTTAATCTTCCACTCTTCAAGGCTTCCGTCTGTGCCCACGTGAGGGATGTGAGTTAGGTCGTGGACTCATTTTGTTGAAATCCTTGGGTTTGATTCCCAGAATGAAACAAAAGCAGTCCCACGTAAAAAAAAAAAAAAAAAAAAAAAAAAAAAATGAGGCTTAACAATGACTTAAAAGAGGAAAAAAATCTAAATTTAGGAAAGATTTACAAATATTCAAATTATATTCTAACTGAGGATAATTGAAATTTTATATTAATTGGAAAATTAATAATAAGTAACAGGGCCTAATTCTATATGTAATTTAAATTAAAAGGTATTTGCCCTAAAATATTTTAAAGTAATTTTTATTCATTGATGCATATCGGCTACAATTGCATACAGGTAATAATGTATAATATATGAATATATATATATATATATATATATATATATATATATATATATATATATATATATATATATATATATATATATATATATATATATATATATATATATATATATATATATATATATATATATATATATATATATATATATATATATATATATATATATATATATATATATATATATATATATATATATATATATATATATATATATATATATATATATATATATATATATATATATATATATATATATATATATATATATATATATATATATATATATATATATATATATATATATATATATATATATATATATATATATATATATATATATATATATATATATATATATATATTATATATATATTGAAATATAACATTAAAATTTTAACCGCTTCTGACTTCATTAATGGTTTTTAAATGATAAAATTTTTATTCAATTTGACAAAAGAATAAAAATCATTTTAACATTTTTACTTCTTTCTTCTCAATGACAGTATATTAAGTTTGATTTTTAATTAAAATAAATAGATTTTAAATGAAATTATTAGACTAAATTTGATTTAATTTTCATTTTTCACACACACACAAATATATATATAATATATATATATTTTATATATATATATATATATATATATATATATATATATATATTATATATATATATATATATATATATATATAATATATATATATATATATTATATATATATATATATATATTATTTCTGTGTAGCTTCGTTCCTCTTCTTTAAGGGTAGGATGCTGAACATACTAATATTTCCTTATTCCCAATTTTTTGTACTTTTACACTTTCAACGCCTTGTTATTGGGGATAACTGCGCTTAATTCAGGACGGTCATTTGGATAGTGATAAAACCTTGGGTTCCTTGCGGCTTCTGGCCAATTTCTACTAGGGTCATATATGAGTTATATATATATATATATATATATATATATATATATATATATATATATATATATATATATATATATATATATATATATATATATATATATATATATATATATATATATATATATATATATATATATATATATATATATATATATATATATATATATATATATATATATATATATATATATATATATATATATATATATATATATATATATATATATATATATATATATATATATATATATATATATATATATATATATATATTATATCAGGGTAATTAATATAAATTGATATGTTTTCTTCTAGTTTTCGACATGTTACAACATATTCTTTCAAGTTATATTATATTTAGTTTAAAGTGTGGTATTAAATTCAACATAAGATGATAAACTTTGTAGAAAAACTGACTAACATGTTTTAAGGCTTAGAAAAAGTTCCTTATCTTAAATTTCTAATGTCTCTTTCTTTAACTTCAACAAAAAATGTATAGAAAACTTATCATTATACTTCGAGAAATGAGATAATTGTAGACAAATTGATTGGCAAATAGAAAACGACTTTATTTATTCTCTCTCTCATGAAGCCCAGCTTTTGAGTCTTTTTACTTTAAGAAAAGACTAAAAATTAGACAAAAAATTGTTGGTAAATGGAATATGACTTATTAAATTTTGCTTTCACTAAGGCCAGGTTCAGAATCCTTTTTTGACAATCGTTTCTTTCTTATTTGAATATTATTTCTAATAATATAAAACGTTCCTCTTATTTTCGCCCATCCACTTTTGCTTTTATTTAATGGCTGATTCTTATCTCCTCCATTACTAGACATAAAATTGGTTTTGGAGCTTCCTATTGAAGGTTGTTCTATCCTTTCCGTTATGCTTTCCAATGTTCTATCTTGTCCTCCGTTGTATTGGGCTGTTGTGCTCGTTGTAGCAGCGTATTCTCTTGACATGCCAGATGCCAAGGAATTCTGATAACCAATTCTTGGTATCTGAAATAAATGTAACTAATTAAAACTTAGGGTGGTATATCTATTTTTGATGAAACTATTATTTTTAAAAATAAATTAAGATGTTCCCCTGTAAAAGTAAAATGAGTATAAAAAATAAATTCAAGTTTTGTTTAATTCTTGGACTTTATTTGTT
>SEYY01004496.1:32500-35000 GCA_009176605.1 Armadillidium nasatum
CTCTTAGAAGCTTGTTTAGAAAGAGAAGTAATGTGATCCTTCCAAGAAAGATCACGAGAAAAAAAGAATCCCCTATTATATAATGACAGATGATGGTTTGAGTAGTGTTTTTTTCGAAGAAGATGTCATAGTTGTGGGGAAGGTTGTGTCGAGAAGAGAAATTTATTAAGTGACTTTTGAAGAATTGAAAACAACTATGTTTTATCTGCCAAAATTTGAATTAACAGAAAGATCAGAGGTCAGTTGCTAATGGCACCTTTTTGCGTCAAATAGCTGCTGTTGGGATGAGAATCTTTCAAATTGAAAGGAGTAATGGAGTAGGAGTGGATAAGTAATGAAGAAAGAGAGAGTTCATAAATGAAAAGTAGAAAAAGTTTTATGGATAGAAAAGAACCCAGAGGAACATCATTATTAATAGATTTAAAGAATGAACGGTGACCATCTAGAACAGCTGCTATAGAATGACCGTTAAGAAAATCAGAGAGAAGGAAAGATTCCGAAAGACGGAAGTTTAGAAATCAAAGCTTTGAGCAGACTTTATCGAAGATTTTTGATATGTCAAGCTCGAGAGCAAAAGATTCACCGAAATGCCGAAGAGAGTCAGACAAAAGAGAAAGTAGATCACCAGTAGAACGTTTCTTACGAAAACCATACTGGTGATCAGATATAAGATTTGAAGAATTGAGATGTTTCCAAATTTTCCTGTTAAGGATAAATTCGGAAACTTTAGAAAGAATAGATATTAAAAGAAATAGAACAGTAGCCGGAAGGTTGAGTGGGGTTCCCACTTCTTCGGCACAGTCTGAATGAGCGCACGTTTTTCAGCAAGAAAGGAAGGTTGTAGTAGAAAGACATCGACGAATTAATTTAGAAGGCAGGTTGCAAGCACAGAAGCACAAGTTTTTAGATCCCCAGGAGGGAGCCATCAGGACCGTATGCTTTCTTAGTGTTGAGCTTAGAGAGAGCAGAAATGGCATCTTTAAAAGAAATTACAATGTTAGGCATAAATGAGTTGGAATGAAATGAATTAAAAGGAATAGCTCTGGAATTGTTTAAAGTTTAATTAGATGCAAAAGTTTGAGCGAAAAGTTTATCTTTAAAAGAAGGGAGGACTACATTTGTTGCAAAATACCAGAAAGAGCTGTTAGAAATGGGACTGTAAAGAGTATTGCATTTGCTACGGAGAAAAGAGTATTCGGTGTTGCAGAGAATAAATTTTGCACGATTCCGGAATGAAATATAATTTGCTTGAGTTTCTGTAATTTGAAGACGATCGAAGGAATCCAGAGGTAGATAAAGTTTGACAGTATATGGAGAAGAATTTGAAGTTAGAGAAAGGTTTAGAAAGTTGAGTTCATCTCCAAGGCAATCAAGGATACGAGTAAGAAGCTGCACCAACTGCTCAAGGTCGTTTTGGATAAGGAAATTTAATGCACATTCACCGACTGTATCATGAGAACCAGAGGAAAAACATTGGCGGTGTCAAAAATTGAAATATAATATGATGATTTCAGAGAAAGGAGAATAAGAGAGAATGTACTCTATTTTGGAGTTTAGATAGTCGAAGAATTTACGATAGTCAGTAGAATTATGAGAGAAATAAACAAAACAAATGAATTTAGCTGCATGAGAACTTAAGCCACAAGGTGGAAAATATAGTAGAGAATTCAGAAGACTCCAAATTAGAGACACGAGAATAAACATCATTGCGCTCGAATGCACAACAACCGCCTTTACTTGAAAATTGAGGATAGGGACAGTAGGAGGAAGCTGAGTATGGTTTACTGCAGAATGTTCAAGCACCTGAGTTTCGGTCAAGAACAAGAGCAACAGATGAGAGGTGATGTTCAACAAAGTGGAAATTGGATTAAAGACATCGAATGTTGCAGAAATTAAAGGAAAAAATAGACTGAGCAAATGGGAAAGTCGGTTGCAAAGTGCTGGTGGCACCAACCCATCACTGGAGGCCACCAAATGCCAAGTGGTGATAGGTAGGGGGTGGGTGAGGGGCTATTATTGGATGACGAACCTCTGGGCTTCTTCAAGGCTACTGCTCTCGATACCATAATTATTATAATTTTTAAAAAGGATGTGTGTCTGTAATAGTCTTTATTGTGTGTGAAGAGAGCCTACTCCATGTAGAAGAAATATATATATATATATATATATATATATATATATAAATATATATATATATATATTATATATATTATATATATATATATATATATATATATATATATATATATATATATATATATATATATTTTTTTTATTTTTTTTTATTATATAATATATATATATATATATATATATATATATATATATATATATATATATATATATATATATATATATATATATATATATATATATATATATATATATATATATATATATATATATATATATATATATATATATATATATATATATATATATATATATATATATATATATATATATATATATATATATATATATATATATATATATATAT
>SEYY01004497.1:15000-17500 GCA_009176605.1 Armadillidium nasatum
TTCGATGCGTTGGTTCGATCATTCGAGTGGATTCTCGGCAGAAACTATCTTGAAAGTTCCCATCCCTTAAGGTGAAAATATTTTTTTTATATAAAAAATAAAATAATTGTATAAAAGTAAAAAGTAAAAAAATAAATAAAGAAATTAAGAATAAATAAAAAATTAAAAACAAAAAATAAATAAAGAAATTAATAATAAATAAAAATTATAAAATAAAAATTAAAAAAATAAATAAAAAATTATAATTTAAAAATTAAAAAATAAAAATAAAGAAATATAATATAAAAATTAAAAAATAAACAAAGAAATTAAGAGTAAATAAAAAATTATAATATAAAAATTAAAAACTAAAAAATAAATAAGGAAATTATAATTAAATAAAAATTGTAATATAAAAATTAAAAAATAACAAATAAATGAAGAAATTTGGAATAAATAAGAAATTATAATATAAAAGTTTAAAAATAAATAAAGAAAAATGAATAAAAACTTCTAATATAAAAATTCAAAACTAAAAACTAATAAAGAAATTAAAAATAAATAAGAAATTTTAATATAAATATTAAAAAATAAAAAAGAAATTAAAAATAAAAAAAAAAATTCTAAATAAAAAAAATAAAAAATAAAAAAAAATAAAAAATTAAATAATAACTTATAATATAAAAATTTAAAAATTAATTAAGAAATTAAAAATAAATAAAAAATTCTAATATAAAAATAAAAAATAAAAAAAGAAAATAAAAAAGGGTATAAAAAATTATAAAACAAAAATTAAGAAATAAAAAACTAAATAAATTAGAATAAATTAAAAATTATATAAAATAAAAATAAAAAAAAAAAAAAATAAAACAAATAAAAATTATAATATAAAAATTGAGAAATAAAAAAATAAATAAATTAGAATAAATGAAAAATTATAATATAAAAATTAAGAAATAAAAAAATAAATAAATTAGGATAAATAAAAAATTATAATGTAAAAATTAAGAAATAAAAAAAAAATAAATTAGGAATAAATAAAAAATTATAATATAAAAATTAACTTTTAAAACAAAATATCGATTGGAAGGTCACACGCTCTCTCTCTCTACTTCAGAAGTTGCTTTTATTTGCTTCAGAATTTCAAAGTATTTTAATTTACATGTCAAACTTTTAAATTAATTTAACTTTTTTTAATTTCTTCGCTTAATTAACTTGAATAAATTTAATTGAACTTGATTATATATATATATATATATATATATATATATATATATATATATATATATATATATATATATATATATATATATATATATATATATATATATATATATATATATATATATATATATATATATATATATATATATATAATATATATATATGTATATATATATATACACTGCACCATATCCCGCAAGATGCAAAGTGGCGTCGACTGCAGAAACTTCATATCCTGCAACCGTAAATGGGAACGAAAATACTGGTAAAAAAGTATATATATATATATATATATATATATATATATATATATATATATATATATATATATATATATATATATATATATATATATATATATATATATATATATATATATATATATATATATATATATATATATATATATAGAAAACATGTTGAAGGAGCACTTTGCAAGCAAATAAAATTGTTTTTAATTTAAGAAAAGAAAATCTCAGATAGTAAAATGAAGTTAAATTCAGAAAATCAAATTAAATATTTTTTTTAAAAATTAATATTTTAAATTAAATTTAATAAAACTAAAAAATGAAAAAAGAAATAAAAGTTTTTTTTGTGAAAGATAATATTCTAATAATAAAGATTTTGATTAAATACAACTTTAGAGTGTTTCATTTGAGCAAATTTCAATTTTTCAATTATCTTGTTAATTAAACCTTTCATTCATGTTATTCTTTCTTTATCATTTTTTATCTTCTTATTTTGATATCTTTCTTTCTTTCTTTCTTTCTTTCCTTCTTTCTTGATTCTTTCCCATAAAGGAATGTTCATATGACAGGCCTAGCAAGTCGGTGTGGTAAAAGACATCAGCTTTGAAAAAGCGTTATATATATATATATATATATATATATATATATATATATATATATATATATATATATATATATATATATATATATATATATATATATATATATATATATATATATATATATATATATATATATATATATATATATATATATATATATATATATATATATATATATATATATATATATATATATATATATATATATATATATATATATATATATATATATATATATATATACTTATTGCTGAAGATCAGAGGGAACAGAAGGAAAAGAGAAGGGAAAGCATCGTGAAAGAGAAGGAAGAAAAGGGAATGAGAAGAGGAGTGGAATATTCTCTCAAAGGAAACCTTGATTGGGAAAGGAGAGGAATTGTTCAGTTTTGATAAAATCAGTCTTAATGAAAGAAGAAAACCTTTGTCAATAATTATTTTCATATTATT
>SEYY01004497.1:22500-25000 GCA_009176605.1 Armadillidium nasatum
ATATATATATATATATATATATATATATATATATATATATATATATATATATATATATATATATATATATATATATATATATATATATATATATATATATACACGTTAATAAACATAATCATATCCTTTGCCTTTATTAGGAAATTAAAGTCAAAGTTTATTCAAGTCATTTCAAGTTATTTCTGGTTCTTTGACATAATTTTAAAGACTTGTCAGTAAATTTTCAAGACTTTAAAGACTTAAATTTAAAGTTCAGACTTAAATTTAAAGTCCAGACTTAAATTTAAAGTCCAATTGCGCATGCTTCCTTCTTGCAACAATCCTCAAATTATTGCAATTACTATGAAAAATATATGTTTGTTGCATGTGTGTGCGCGCTCACTCGCTTTTGTGTGTGTATGTGTGTGTGCGCGCGCGCGCGTGTGTGTGTGTGTGTGTGTGACTTGTTTATTTAAGAAAAATATATGAAAATTATACTAACTACTTAATAAAAAATAATAATGTTTCCGTTTGGTGTTGGCTTTATATATATATATATATATATATATATATATATATATATATATATATATATATATATATATATATATATATATATATATATATATATATATATATATATATATATATATATATATATATAGTTTACCACAGTTCACGGGCTGAGCCCTTTTCTAGGAGGGGGGCAGAAATATAAAATAAAAGAAGACCCACTCCAATCCCAGCCTAACGCAAATCTCTCAGGTGAGCGCAGACGGAGGTCTTAAAGAATTTAAAGAAAGAAAAAACAGATGATGGCAGAGAGTTCCACAAAACAGAAGTGGCTGGAAAGAAGGAGGCACCAGAATGGACAAACCTGGGGTTTAATATATTCACACAAAAATCATGCGAAAGCATAGCACCCCTTGTGATGCGAGGACGACGAAATGATGGAGGAATGCGAAAGGTCAATTCGCTCGAGCAACTGCCGTTGTAGTACCAATAGAAAAGAGATAGTGCACCAGTGTCACGTCGTATAGGCAGGGGTTCAAGTGTATTTAAAAATAGTGGACAGTTTATAAATCTTTTAGCCTTAGACTCAACTCTGCCCAAAAGAAAGATGGAACAGGAGCTCCCCTGAGTGTGAGAACAGCACTCCATACAAGGACGGATGAGACCCCTATATAATTGGAGAAACTGTTCAGAAGGAAAAAATTCCCGCAATCTGAATAGTATTCCCAACTTAACTTTTTTGAAACCGTCCTATCAACCATTGTGATATGAGGTTTCTAAGAAAGTTTGTTGATTATATTCAGGCCAAGAATTTTAATGCTGTTTACAGATAAGACGGGAGATCCGTCGAAGGAGATAGGAAAGTTGGGAGATACTTTTGAGAGAGAGAGAGAGAGGGATGTGAAGAAGTTGAGCTTTAAAAGAGTTGAATTTCACAAGGTTGAGGCGACCCCACCAAGAAAATCCCGTCCAGATCGGCAAGAATGTAATCAGAAAGTTAAAGACGAGAAGCAATTCTAGAATTCTAGAAGCAAAGGAGGGAGCAGATTTGAAATGAGTAGAAGAATCAAGAGTTGAGTCGTCGGCGTAAAAACGAACAGGGTTATAAATGGAGCTGAGAAGATCGTGAAAGAAAAGTAAGAATAAAATTTGAGACAGAACAGAGCAATGAGGAACCCCACAATTAACAGAAGAGGAGGAAGAGGTCGCACCATTGACAAGTGCCGATATGGAACGATCCGAGAGAAAACCAGACATAAGTAAGCAAAGAGAAGGAGGAAACCCAAAGGAAGGGAGCTTGGAGAGTAGTGACGCATGACACACCGATCAAAAGCCTTGGAAATGTCAAGCGCCACCATATATATATATATATATATATATATATATATATATATATATATATATATATATATATATATATATATATATATATATATATATATATATATATATATATATATATATATATAGTATATATATATATATATATATATATATATATAATCTTATTCTTTTCACAATACCTTTTAAATTATTAACTAAATTCAGTATTTTTATTTAAAATTTTAAACTGAAAATCGCTCTTCTGAGAGTTGAAATGTAATTTTAAATTCTAAAAAAGCATGTATTATATATATATATATATATATATATATATATATATATATATATATATATATATATATATATATATATATATATATATATATATATATATATATATATATATATATATATATATATATATATATATATATATATATATATATATATATATATATATATATATTATATATATATATATATATATATATATATATATATATATATATATATATATATATATATATATATATATATATATATATATATATATATATATATATATATCACACAGAGTGATTCAAAATTGTGGTAAAAATTTTTGGCAAATGATAAGACATGCAAAAATAAAGGTAAAAGTTCCTATAAAGGTATGACGTAATGTGCTTAGTTTTCCGTCTGGCTG
>SEYY01004498.1:0-2500 GCA_009176605.1 Armadillidium nasatum
CCCTCGTCGAAAAAACTGGCGAGGGGATGTTTTTAAAACCATACAAAAGATGAATATTCCGATGAAAGCATTGAGTCAATATGATCTTATGAGATATGTTAATGAACTTAAAATTCCAAACTTTAAAGGAATTTATATGAGAGATGCTCTTCCAAAAAAATCTAATAAAAAGGAATGTGGGATCTTAAATTTAGATTCAATTAAAGGTTCAGGAACTCATTGGACGTGTTGGTTTAAGAAATGTAATAATTTATGCTATTATTTCGATTCATTCGGTGTTGAACCTCCAAAAGAATTTGAAAATTATGTTCAATGCGATATTGTCTATTCAACATATCAAATACAGAAATTTAACGATGTGATTTGTGGTCATTTATGTCTAACAGTTCTTTATGCATTAACTGTATTAAATATAAATTTCCATTCTATTCTTTTTTTTCTCTATAATAAATGAGTGTTAACATCTTTGGAAGCGGACCTGAAAGCGTACAAGGTCCTCGAGGATTTCGAGGTCCGCCAGGACCACCAGGACCACAAGGATTGTTTGGAATTGGATTTAAATATTTAGATGAAGAAGGTAATTTTGATATTGAAGATAAAAGGCTAGCAAATGTAGCTTTTCCTCAAGAGAAAAACGATGTTACTACAAAAATTTATACTGATAATTTAGTAAAGGAAATAAGAAGTAAGGTTGATGAAACGTTACGACGAACAGGAAACATGGATAAATCAATAACTGAATTACAATCTGAAGATGATCATATTAAAAAATTTGTTGAAGAAATGAAATCTCAACTCTTCGATATACATAACAACGTTTTGACTAAAGAAGGTTTCGAGAGCGCTTTAGCAACGATTAATAAACAGATTTCAACGTTAGATAAAAATAGGAATAATAATTTACAAATATGTGCTTATGAAACAATCATTTTTCAAACTAATTCGAAACTAGAAGCTGGGAAGTTTCCCTTCGTTTTAGGGATGAAAGGAGCGGCATCTAAGAAAACTGGTTATGTCATGCCTTATGATGGATTTATCGATACAATCATATTAACCTCGCAAGATATAGATCAGCACGTATCCGTAAAACTACTAATTAATGGAGATGAATTTAAAGATTTAGATATAGATAAATATAAAGATGATTACTATACAATTAATAGAATAAGAAACATACATCTCAACGAAGGTGATATTATAAATTTTCAAGCTGCAAGTGATACAATTAATGAAAAATCTATGCATACTATTCAAGCGTTTCTAAAATACAATTTAGGAAAGAATTCCGAAGAAAATATGTTGAGAGATGAAGTAATTAAATTTGATGGAAAAAATAAAAGGATATAAAAAAATTAATGATGGTGATATGGGAAAAATTAAGCATAATGAAAAAGAAAAAAATGAGGATGAACTTGTTCTCAAAGAAAATCATAACAATATTGAAGAAAATATAGATATCAAAAATATTTTAATTAGCGATGACTTTGAAAATGTGGTATACAGTTCTGATAATACTGATGCTGAAATCAAAAGAACATATGGAGATAATATCTTTTAAACAAAACTTTTTTTTCTCTATAATAAATAGATGGAAAACAAATCAGAACTATTAAAAATTT
The DNA here is from genome assembly GCA_009176605.1 of Armadillidium nasatum. Taxonomy (NCBI): domain Eukaryota; kingdom Metazoa; phylum Arthropoda; class Malacostraca; order Isopoda; family Armadillidiidae; genus Armadillidium; species Armadillidium nasatum. The sequence continues at coordinate 1,620 of SEYY01004498.1, forward strand.
TGAACTATTCAACTGATTATGTACAGACTACAAAATTATCTGAATTTAATGAAAGAAGTGACTTACAAAGTTATTGAACTTAGAAAAATAAATACAAAATATGGTCCCGCAATATTTGCAATTCTACGTGTAGGAGAGGATGAAGTAACACATGTGTTCCTTCCAAGAAGATATGTTAATCTCTTGAATGATAAGGAAATTAAATTTTTAAATGAAAGCGATCTTAAAATGCAATATATTGGTGGAGATTATCATCAAATTAATTTTTCATAGATAATCAAACTAAAAATAAAAAATTAAAAAAAGGAAACAAATTATATATAAAAAATTATATATAATACACTTATCCTTTTGAAAAAGTTTTTTTCTCTATAATAAATGGGGAGCAAACAAGAAAAAAAAAATTCATTTGAAATAAAAATTTTTATAAAAAATTCTATAATCATTGTTCACAATGTAAAGATTTTTCAGAAATTTATGGGATATATACGGACGGAGTAGTAAATCTTGGGGTGGTCCGGTACCATCGTTTTACATACTACTCCTATGAAAATAAATTCACTCTATATTGGAAAAAAAATATCTATATTGGTAACAACAATAACATTGCAATGAAACCGCTGAATCAAATAATTACAATACCCAGTTAAAAATCAAAGCATTAGTTTTAGAAGCGATCTCTAAGGCGCGATTGAGGGGTGACTCAGTCGACGTTTATAATATAAGATTTACTAAGGATATCGGAGAATATATGAATATTTACCATAAATTTATTAAGAGCATAGGTTTTCTAAAAGCTGTAAAGGAAATAGCTGATGTAGATAATAAACCGATAAAAGAAAGATTATTTGATCTAATTGCTAGCGATTCAGACGATTCAG
>SEYY01004498.1:12500-22284 GCA_009176605.1 Armadillidium nasatum
CTTCGTTCATCCGATCACCTTTTTATCTTTGTATCTTGTCCTGACTCTTCAAGTCTTCAGCAAGAACGGCCCCGGCCTTGGGCAAAGAGACATTTGTGGCTCTTCGGTTCTGCTAACTGGTCTGACTTGGGGTAGTACTTCTCTGATTTTCCATGGAATGATTTTTGCTTTCGTGGGAGGGGTCCCTCGGAGTGTGCTGAACGCATAACCGAAGTGATTCTCTCTGGCATGGAGGCGTACATTCCATATTCTTTACCTTCTACTATACCCAACAAACCTTGGTTTAACTTTTCTTGCTCTTGTGCTATCCGCCGCAGGAATGCAGACTTCAGAGTTTACTGTTTTCTTCAAACTCCTGAAACTCATCCAACTTATATTTCATCCCGGAATCGTACAAAATCTATTCTTCGAGATACCAAAAACTCTTTGCAAAAATCTTTCTTTTTCCTCTTCCTCTCTCCTTTTCTGGCATTTTGCGAAAAAAATGTCAACTCTAACTTTGCTTCTTCCTTTTACCCTCCTCTAGTTTCTTCTGATGGCACAACTGCCATTTTACCTTCTACTAAAGCTGAACTCTTCACTCAAACTTTTGCCTCTAACTATACCTTAGACTATTCGGGAACTATTCCTCCTCCTTCAACCCTCTCCAACTCATTTATGCCTAACATAGTAATTTCTTGTAAAGATGTCATTTCTACTCTCCCTGGGCTTGACATTAAGAAGGCGTACGGTCCTGCTGGTATTATTCCTTTGGTTTTTAAAACTTGTGCTTCTGAGCTTGCACCCTGACCTCGTAAACTATTTTTTTCTTTTTCTTTCTACTTCGACCTTCCCTTCTTGCTGGAAACGTGCGCTCATGCAGCCTGTGCCGAAGAAGGGGGACCTCTCTCAACCTTCTAACTATCGTCTTATTTCTTTAACCTACGTTCTTTCTAAAGTTTTCGAATCTATCCTTAACAGGGAGATTTGGAAACACCTTAATTCTTCTAATCTTTTCTCAGATCACCAGTATGGCTTTCGTAAAAAATGTTCAACTGGTAACCTTCTTTTCATACTTTCTGACTCTTAGTCCTCCTCCCTTCGGGGTTTCGGTGAATCTTTCGCTGTGGCACTACACAACTCGAAAGCTTTCGAATTGAGTCTTGGCACAAAGCTTTTGATTTCCAAACTTCCCTCTTTCGGAATCTATCCTTATCTCTGTGACCTTCTCTCTAATTTCCTTTCCGGTCGTTCTATAGCAGCTGTTGTAGACGGCCACGGTTCTTCCTATAAATTTATAAATGGTTCTGTTCTTCAAGGATTTACCCTATTCCCAACTCTTTTTTCTAAATTTTCATCAATGACCTTCTCTCTATTACGTCGTCTCCTATACACTCCTATGCCGATGACTTCACCCTTCATTACTCCTTTCAATTTGAAAAGACGCCCCTCCCAACAGCAGTTGATAGATTCAAGAAGGATGGCCTTGAAGCAACTGACCTCTGATCTTTCTCGTATTTCAAATTATGGAAGAGAAACATGGTCGTTTTCAATGCATCAAAAACTCAATACCTCCATCTTTCTACTCGACACACTCTTCTACACAACTATGATATCTTCGAAAACACTCAACTCAAACCTTCATCTGTCCTCAATATTCTCGGTTTTCCTTTTTCTCGTGATCTTTCTTGGAAATATCACATTACTTTTCTTTCTAATCAAGCTTCTAAGAAGTTGGGTGTTCTGAGGCACTTTCAGAATTACTTGACTCCACCCCAGTTGCATTGCTCTGTATAGGGGTATTGTTCCATTCTTTATGGAATATACTTCAAACATCTAGGGTGGTTTCAATCATACAGTTCTACTTGAGAACTTTATTAACTCTCCTGATCTTACTAACTCTCTCTAATTACTTTCTTTCCGTCGAATTGTTCTGTCACTTTCTCTATACTATCGCTATTACAACGAACACTGCTCTTCTTAGCTCTCTCGTTCATTCCACCTAAATTGAGAAGAACTCGTGCGACTCACCTTTCTACACAGCCTCATCCTTTGTCTTTCCAATTCTCCGACTCCAAACTTAACCTCTATGCTCAATATTACATATACTCGACTGGTAAAGTCTAGAACACACTCCCTTTATCTGTTTTCCCAACTTTCTTTAATTTGTATATTTTCAAACGCCGTGTATCTGGACACGTTGCCCTTCATCGACCAATATATGTTTTTTCCCAACTCCGGTGAAATTTTGTAGGCTTCCGGCCTTTTCCACCGGAGGAGCTATATATATATATATATATATATATATATATATATATATATATATATATATATATATATATATATATATATATATATATATATATATATATATGTATATATATAAATATATTTCTTAAAAACCTGAAAGTATTATAGGATCTTTATTAGGACAGTACCTTGTATAATATCAATATTTAGTTTAAATTTTGTCCTAAATTCTTCAATAGATGACCTTGGAACATGATCTCCGCCACAATATATTGTATTTAAACTTTGAATGGTCTCTTCTGTGCATCTTGGGCTGCTAATCATTAGGTTTAAAATGGTCGGAAATCCAGGAAGGTGCGATACCTGAAAATCCAAAAATAAAAAAAAATAAAAATTTAAGACTGTATTTTTTTCTGCTTATTTTTCGATTTGTATTTCCTGGAATAAAATGTTTACTATTTAAAATGCAAAAAAAAAAAAAAAAAAAAAAAAAAAATTATTGGATGGGATTCGCATTTTCGAATTCTTGTCCAATTTTTGTAACTTTTATAAATTTGGAGATTATAATCCCTTCACATTTTTTGGTATAACTTTTAATTCTTCACCGTGCTTGTCAAAATTTTCAGGAACTCTAGAAGAAGAATGGTATGGCTAAAGTAATGATTCTGAGATATTTTAGATATTTCCATAAAATATGTTGTGATGTAAAAAGAAAGAAAGGAAAAAAATACAAAAGTATATAAAGTTTGGAAATTTGAGATTTTTTTTTTAAATTTCAAAACATTATTACTTTTCTTAAGTGGTACAGATCGGGAAATCTCTTTCAATTCGAACTTGAGAAATATATTTCCTCTAAAGTTCTTGAAAATTTGAATATCTTTAATCAAGAAACAAAAAAGTTATCTGAAAAAAACCAGAGAAAGTGCCAAATTCTACTTAAAAGTATAGCACACTTTTTTTCATAATGTTTTTGTTTCTTATCTAAATTGTCCAAATTTTCAGGATCAATAGAGAAATGATATATTTAAAGTTCAATCCTGAGAGATTTTAGATGTCAGTTCCTGAAAAAGTGTTTCGATGTTCTGAAATAATTCCCAATAATGGAGATTTAATTTTAATTAATTTTATTTTATATATTTTTTTTAGATTAGGGAAGGATCCAATGCTGAAAAAAATTTTATTTTCATCTGATTCTCCTGAAAATTTCAGTATAGACTGCTTTCTTCACTGCGAAAAAACTCCATTTCTAACGTTTTTACGAGGGATTAACCGTTTAAAAGTTTTATTTGAAAATTTAAGGTATGCTCAAATCTGCGGTGAGGCCGCATAAATTTTTTTTTTAGGTCTGAAATTTGGTGTGTGTATTCCTAAATCTATTGGCTACAAATGCTTCTAAAAGAGTTTTGGTATTTGCGTTATAGAAAATAAGTTAGATGCCTTTTTCTCCAAGTTTGAAAAACCCCACTTTGAACAAAAAAAAATTTTTTTTTTTTTAAAACTTGAAAGTTTTTTATTTTTGTCAGGTGATTAGAGAAGAGATAGATCTAAAACTTTTATTTAAGGCACTTATAAAACCTATTTGTTATGTTCGGGATACAGTTTTTTGAAAATGGTCAATTTTCGACGAAATTTCAAAATTTCCAAAGTTTGAGAGGCTGTATCTCAAACCAAACAAATAAGTTTTAAATAAAAGTTTTAAATCTATCCCTCCTCTAAACAATATCCAGTTATTAACTCTATTTTTTGCAAAGTTGCAAGCCTAGGATCCTTCCAAACTACTTTTTAGGGATTCAGGAATAAGGAATATACACCCTCTAACTCATCCCAAATTCAATTACCATACTCCTCCCTAGGAGCTAATAGTGTAGCCCATCACACCCTTTTTCAGCCATTTCATGACCTCTTTTGAGGGTCTAACCTAGTCGGAAGAATATACTCTCTATAGCTCACCCCTCCTTCTATTACAATACTCCTCCCAAGAAGCTAATAGCGTACGTAGCCCATCACCCTATTTTATAAGCCGCTTTCATGACCTCTTTTGAGGGTCTAACCTAGCCGGAAGAATACACTCTCTCTAGCTCACCCCTCCTTTTATTACCATACTCCTCCTAAGGAGCTAATAGCTTGCGTAGCCCATTATCTCATTTTTTCAGGGTTTAACCTAACCGGAGGAATATACACCCACTCACTCTTTGTATTACCATTCTATTACCCTTCGTGGTTTGTAGCGTAGATCAGCACCCAACTTTTCAACCTGTTTCCTGAAACCTCGTTTGATGTTTTATTCTAAACGAAGACATATACACTCCCTCCGTCTATTGCCATTCCCCTCTTTAGGGGTAAATGGCGTACTCCAGCTCCTCATTCTTGATCTCAATTGAGTATTTATCTGTTTATCTAAATAAGATTACTTCAAATTGTAGGTTCTATGGGGGGGTACTACCCCCTACCCCTACCTCTCAAAAGCTGATTCTTAAGCCTATTAGGATGTTGTGTATATCACCTGCTTCCTTTTACAGGGTTCCTCTCAACCAATCACCATTTCAGATTTCACACCTGCTTTTTCCTGTAGGATTTTATAGATGTGTACAGAGACATGATACTCAGCAACCCTGCCTGACAGTCCATTTTGAGTGTCTGGAGGCACAAAGCCTATCTTCTTTCTATTGAAAACATCAAATAATTTATTTAACAATATATATATATATATATATATATATATATATATATATATATATATATATATATATATATATATATATATATATATATATATATATATATATATATATATATATATATATATATATATATATATATATATACTATATACTCACTCTTTCATGAACGAAGAAGCAAAATCCCTACTTTCACACTCACATATGATCACATATACATTTACGCTCAGTTTATATATATATATATATATATATATATATATATATATATATATATATATATATATATATATATATATATATATATATATATATATATATATATATATATATATATATATATATATATATATATATATATATATATATATATAATCTCCTCCAGTGGACAAAGGCCAGATTCCTACTAAATTCCACCGGAGTTTGAAAAATCTTATCCTGATCGAAAGAGGCCAACATGTCGAGAAACACTGCGTTTGAAAGCATGCAATTTAAAAAAAGTTGTGAAACCAGAAAAAGGGAGTATTTTCCAGACTTTACCAGTAGAGTATATAAAAGACTGAACATAGCTGTTAAGTCTGGGGTCGAAGAGTTGGGCAGGGAAAGGATGAGACTGTGTAGAAACGCGTGTCGCACGAGCTCTTCTCAATGGAGAAGGTATGCGACGAGAAAGTTCAGAAGAGCAGTGTCCGTTGTAATAACGATAGTAAAGAGAGAGTTAAGAAAAAATTCGACGGGCAGAGATTGAAGAGAGTTAGTAAGGGCAGGAGAGTTGATGAGACGAAAAGCCCCAGACTCCACCTTCTCAAGGAGAGCTGTATGAGTGGAACCACCCCAGATGTGCGACGCATACTCCATACAAGTGCGAACAACACCCCTATACAGAGAAGCAACTGGGGTGGCGTGAAGTAATTCTGAAGGTGCCTCAGAACACCCAACCTCTAAGAAGCTTGTTTAGAAAGAGAATTTATGTGATCTTTCAAGAAAGATCACTAGAAAAGGATGCGCCAAGAATATTAAGAACAGATGAAGGTTTGAGTTGTGTGTTTTCGAAGAAAATATCATAGTTGTGTGGAAGATTGTGACGAGTGGAGAGATGGAGGAACTGAGTTTTTGAGGCATTAAAAATAACTTTTCTCTGCCCCAATTTGAAATACGTGAAAGATCAGAGGCTTATCTGCCCCATTTGAAATACGTGAAAGATCAGAGGCTTATCTGCCCCATTTGAAATATGTGAAAGATCAGAGGTTAGTTGCTCCAAGGCTAACCTTCTCGAATCTATTAACTGCTGTTGCTCTGGGCATTTTTCAAACTGGAAGGAGTAATGAAGGGTGGAGTTATTAGCACAGGGGTGGATAGGAGATGAGGCATTAACGAAAATCCGAAAAAGTGTTGGAGATAGGACAGAACCCTGAGGAACACCACTTTTAACAGATTTAAAGGAAGAACGGTGGCCGTCTACGACAGCTGTTATTGAACGACCGGAAAGGAAATTATTGAGATGATCATAAAGAGAAAAATAGATACCGAAAGAGGGAAGCAGAGAAATCAAAGATTTGTACCAGACTCTAACGAAAGCTTTCAATATGTCCTGAGCGATAGCAAAAGATTCACCGAAATGCCGAAGAGCGGAGGACCAAGAGGCAGAGAGAATGGAAAGAAGATCACCAGTAGAGCGTTTCTTACGAAAGCCATACTGGAGATCTGAGATAAGATTAGAAGAATTGAGATGTTTTCAAATCTTCCTGTTAAGGATAGATTAGAACACTTTAGAGAGAACGGAGGTCAAAGAAATTGAACTGCAGTTGGAAGGTTGAGAGGGTCCCCCTTCTTTGGAACAGGCTGAATGAGCGCACGGTACGTTTCCAGCGAGAAGGTAAGGTTGAAGTAGAGAGACAAAGAAGAAATAGTTTACCGAGGCAGGGTGCAGGCTCGGAAGCACAAGGTTTGAGAACTACAGGAGGAATACCATCGGGACCATACTCCTTCTTAGTGTTGAGCTCAGAGAGAGCAGAAATGACATCTTTAGAAGAAATTTTTTTTTTGCACATACAAGGTGCCAAATAATATAAAACTAAACTATGAGAACTGCTAATCTCAGTAGCACAAAATCCTATACACTAAAAGCAAAATAATTTTTAACTAAATCTCGAAGACCTATCTCATGTAAGAGTATCTATGAGTGGAATAGTCTCCTTATAACCTATCAGCAATCCCCCACTCTAAGATTTTTAGTAAAGACATTAAAAAATACTTATTTATTGCAATACTAAAGAGTACTTATGTATTTATCTTGATGGTTCGAGTCCAATAGCAAACATTAATTTTCTATATGATAATAGTCTGTGAGAGTTATAGCAAACTTTAATCTAATATATTATTAGTTGATTTCATTATCTCATTATTTTGATTAGTAATATTATTATTATTATTATTATTATTATAATTATTATTATTATTATTACTGTTCTTATTATGGTAATTATATTATTATTATTATTATAATTATTATTATTATTATTATTATTATTATTATTATTATTATTATTATTATTATTATTATTTTGTTAATAATTGTCATTATTATTACAAGGATTATAATTTAAACTATTAATATTATCCTATTTACTATTATTATTCTTATTAAATTTGAGTTTTTCCTTATTTCTATGTATATGTATATGAACTAAAATGATGTGATAAGTTTTGATGTATATTTCGTGTTTAAAACCATATTTTTCTTTGTATGCGAATTTAGAATGTTTAAAACAAAATTTGGTCTCATGGGTAGGAGGAATACGAGACTCCAGAAGCCATTTTCAGTTAAAAAGGAAACAAAAATTTTTTAAATATATATTTTTTGTTTTCTTATTTTTTATATTGCAATTTTTTTTCATTTACCTGAAAAAAAGTACGTTGATTTTTCTTCTTCTTCTTCTTCTTCTTCTTCTTCTTCTTCTTCTTCTTTATATTATTATTATTATTATTATTATTATTTTATTATTAATTATTATTATTATTATTATTATTATTATTATTATTATTATTATTATTATTATTATTATTATTATTATTATTATTATTATTATTATTATTATTATTATTATTATTATTATTATTATTATTATTATTATATATATTATTATAATTATTATTATTATATTGAAATATCGAGAATCTCAAGATAATAAATAAGAAACAAATAAAATACCTTGTATTTTTTTATTCCATCGATAAAAGCATCTGGGGAATATTTTGGGAAAATAACGTACTTGCTTCCAATGAAAAGTGAAGAAGACAGAGATTGTATACCAGAGATATGACTGAAGTATAGATTCATTCCCATATAGATTGATTGTTCTAAATCTGATATATATATATATATATATATATATATATATATATATATATATATATATATATATATATATATATATATATATATATATATATATATATATATATATATATATATATATATATATATATATATATATATATATATATATATATATATATATATATATATATATATATATATATATATATATATATATATATATATATATATATATATATATATATATATATATATATATATATATATATATATATATATATATATATATATATATATATATATATATATATATATATATATATATATATATATATATATATATATATAATATACATATATATGATTTAGAACAATCAATCTATATGGGAATGAATATATACTTCAGTATATATATACATATATCTATATCTATATCCTCTCCCAGGAAGAGTTTTCACCCTGTCAGTGGAACCAGCATCTTTCCCCATCTGCTTGAAGAAGTTCTCCCAGAGCCCTCCAAAAGATCAAGTTCTTCCGCTCGCCGGTCCCCATGCCGGTCCATGAGTCCTATCCAGACTCTTCAGGATATATATATACATATATATATTTATAAATATATATATATATATATATATATATATATATATATATATATATATATATATATATATATATATATATATATATATATATATATATATATATATTAATATATATATATATATATATATATATATATATATATATATATATATATATATATATATATATATATATATATATATATATATATATATATATATATATATATATATATATATATATATATATATATATATATATATATATATATATATATATATATATATATATATATATATATATATATATATATATATATATATATATATATATATATATATATATATATATATATATATATATATATATATATATATATATATATATATATATATATATATATATATATATATATATATATATATATATATACCGAGACACGGAGTGTACGTCTTCTTGAAAGTGTACTCGACGGAGGGCGTTTCTTCTGAGAAAAATGTACTCTTGAGAATAGGAACCACTGGATGTAGAGCCGTCGTCGTAGTAGGAACATCAGGTGCATCAGAGGTGCATCAGAGGTAGGAACATCAGGTACATCGATAGCTTCTACTGTTACCGAAAAATGCGGGACAAAAGTATCTGCTATGATGTTTTCTTCCTTTTGTTGATGTGATGTTATTTGAGGACGATTACTCTTTGTTTGCAGAAGGGAGCGGTTTGAATAGTAGGAAGAGTCACTTTCGAAGTTATTTGTTATATGTGCATTCTTAGTAATCTTTTCTTTGTAGGTTGTTTATAACTTCTTTTGCAGCAGAAATCCAAAGGGACAAATTGACCGTAAAGCATCCGGTGTAGAATTGATCCAATAGACGTCTAGCTGCTGTCCGTTATTTTTTTTTAAAGTTGAGTTGAATTTAAGTGAGCCATGAGAATTTGGTAAATGAAGTTAGGCTTC